>JAULUF010000055.1:1492500-1517500 GCA_031834385.1 Semotilus atromaculatus
TAACTATTAAATGTAGTAGTTTGCAAGACAATTGTGTTTACATATATGTATGATTTTAAGAACATTACATGTCTTATCTCCAGTTATGAATTGCTATTGGAAATATGCACACCAGTAGGAGTAATGCGGGGCTAGTTGTCACACACTTGTTTTAAACACTTCCACACATGCAAGCGTGAAGACACTTACTGTATTTACCATATCAACACTATAGAGAGGAATAATGTAGCCAAAATTCAGAAATCTTTGGATGATTTCACTGAACATTTATTTAACCGTAGCAAAAGTAAATTTCTTGTGTTAATTTTTCATCTCTATTTTTTGTGATTATTTAAAATGAGACAAATCTGATATTGTTTTAATCTTATATCTGTTATTTAACAGTTGAGATAGTTGTTTAATGCTGATCTAACAGCAGAAACACTCGCCGGGTTTAAAACCCTAGTTCTGCAGGTGTTGTCTGCGTTACAATGAGCCCCTATTATTCTATTCTATTCTATTCTATTCTATTCTATTCTATTCTATTCTATTCTTTTCTATTCTTTCATGAAATATATTGAGAAACCATGAGATAAAGGTGAATTAAGACAGAGTCAATGTTCAGAAATTATTCATTATGTTTATGTTATGTTTTGAACTATGCTGTGTAGTGTGTTTTGCTGTGTGTTTGTTGTCAAACCAAAAATTGGTTTATTTTTAATCATTAAAAAATGCAATTATTTTATATGAAAAAAGTTAATAATTGTATTTTATTGAGAAAAAATTAGTTTGTCTTTTTTTGATTAGATCAGATAACATTTGAATCTGTCATATGGTCATGTTACAATGAGCTCCACCTATGGGGCATGTTGTCACAGTTCACTTCCATTCTTCCAGGGTTAATAAATAAAGAGTATACACCATATTAATGAAACAAAACCACATAATTGTACAATGTGAAATGAATGCAGGAAAAAATAAATACTCTGACCCCTAAGTAGGTTTACACAAACGGAGAAGTGAAAGGCGTTAGTGTGCCGGCTCTCCTCTATTGGTCGGCTTCGGGTGTCCTCCATTGCAGGACAGCGTCTGCATCTATAAAGAGCCTCTGACTTGATTAAAGTCGATATGAATGACGTTTATCGAGACCGGAGATGTTGTGACTGCAGGTGGTGAGCAGATGCTCTTCTCTTTCCCGCTGACCAGTGCAACACAACCACTTTATTTCTTCACTTGATCACGCAGCCACAGCACAGTCGTGTTAATCCAGCCAATAAACACGTTCACATGTGCACAATTAATGTGATCATTAACAATAATCTAAGGACTCAAACACAGTAAGATATGTACATGACCAGAGCAAACCTCCTCACTCCTGTTTACACACAATCTTCGTTATTCTCATAATTCACTAAGAATTGTGGTTGTTTTTACCGCCATTATTTACATGATATATGATGATAGAGTAACGTTTGTTACTGGCTAATGTGTTAATCTACTTGTGTCAAATAAAAAACAGATTTCTATGGATGCACTGGATTTTTCTGCTTATGATCCAAATATCTTCATTCCGATGTTTTCGACCATCAATATACTGAATTAAATTCATGTCACTCAATATTGTCAACATGAACTCAGTTTCTTCAGCGGCACAGAGATGCCACGTCTTCTCTCCTGCAGTTTATGAATCTGCACATGAAAACATCATTTGTGTTGGTCACAAGAACACTTCAGTCAGAGTGGAACAGATGCCATTGAAGTGTTTACACACCTGTTTATGGATTCAAATCTGCATATTTTACAATGATTATGGTTACTACGATTGTGAGCTTAATTGCATCAATTTGATCGAAGTGTTGCGTTTATTTGAGATACATTTTAATCACAATACTGCCTGAATCTCAGTATAATCGCATTGGTCAATGAGAAGAAAGTACATCAAAGTGTGTAATGTAATGTAAAGTAATAAAATGACACACACACACACACACACACACACACACACACACACACTTCAATATACACATAAATTTAGTATTTCCTGTAGAATCTTCTATTTTTTAAAACTTCGGTCTTATTATCTACCTTAGACAGGTGTTTTCTGTTAATAACGTCTGATTAATCAGCCGCTGTAGGGAAATAACTGAGAATATCAAAGTGTAGTCAACAGTAAATCTGTGTTTATTGTTACGACAATACATTAAAAGAATATGGTAAGAAAAACAAGTTTACAGTATCAAGCAGCATGACGAGTTTGTACAGCTAAAAATAACTAGAAGCGCTTCACGCTGTCAGCCAGACACGTTCAACTTACAAATGGTGGTAAAAAGCTAATAATACAGTGTATTGGATGTTTGTGAGCGAGGACATTCTCAGTCACAGATGACCACAGCATTCAGAGGGACAGATGAAGGCAACGAGGATCCCTCCAGGGGCCTGTCCATCACGGTCCACATTCACAACGCCACTGATATCATTCCTTCTCTTGATTCAGGAAATATACGGCCAATATTACGTGTCAGAGAGCATCATTCATCTGCAGGAGAATCGCCACAGTCAATAACCCCGTGACCTCAGCAAACATCATTCACACTCAAACACACTGTCAGCAGTCACGTCGAGTCCACCAATCACACGAAGGCATGAGTTAGGACCAATGCCAAACTAAATGACTTGTCAGATACGCTCGAGCCACTAAAGCGAACGCTGTTAAAGCCGCTGACGGACAGCGTTCGTTTACAACAGAACCGATGCCAGCAGAGTGAAGGAGAGAAGATGCAGACGTCACTGTAAATTTGCTTATTTGTCATGTGAATTGACAGGAGTCCAATTATCCACGAGAGAGTACCAGCTGTGACGTAAACATCTCTGTGTGTGTGTGTGTCACTGCACAGCACTCGTATAGTAAACCTGATTTTAAATAACAGGGACTATTGGTTCTTTTGCAATATGGCACTTAAAATCGAATTTTTTTTTATGCAATACTGTCATGCATTAATTTAGGAATACCCTAACAACACACTTTATATACGCACAGATTATATACGCACAGCGCAACACTGAGTACCTCGTTTAATGAAGCATGGCAGGACAGAGAAAGAAGACTGTTTAAAACTGCTGTTATTATGTTTTAACTTCACATCAGCAAGTGATCAATCTGAGCAGTGCTGAGACGTGCACAGAGAGCGTCCGGTTTAATTAAAGACAGGCAGTGAGGGGGGCGAGCCCAGTCCTGTTACACCTACAGCACATGACGGGGTTCGTCTCATGTTCACAGAGGCTATTAGAGCCAAGACACTGTGAAAGAGTGAGATTTGTGTGGTTGATGCCAGTGAAGAAAGGCTATATTGCTCAAATAAATGTGTAAAATGAAATCATTCTCCATCTGAAGTATCAGCAGTGTCCTCCGTTGTAACGACAGCATCACATGGTTCAGACGAGCACTTAGTCTGATGTGAACGCCACCGGCCAATTCAGCACTCCAGGCTTTTTATCTGCAAACATCTGAAGCACTTCAGCAAATGTACTTCTCCTTCAGGTCCACCTCCGCCTTTGTTTGAGGCTTTAAAACAAGATGTAGTAGTTCTGGGTCAGTGGTTGTACATTAAAGTATTCTGCTTTTAAAGCCTTTTGCTCCTCGGGAAGAAAACGTTGTTGCATGTAAACATGCCGCCGTTAGCGTTACCGCTGTGCTGGTTGTAATAATGCTACCAATTCAACCATTCAGAAGCTCTCAGTTCTACATGCTATAGACCTGGCAGACCAAATCTTACAATATATCATGGCGAAAACAAGTCACCACAACAGTGCTCTATTGAAAACATCTATTCTCGTAATTAGCCATTGGTATAATGACGAGATGATAACTGATGTGATAAAGTTATGCAGTGTAAAAAGTGGTGCTAAACTCTCACAGTTGAGAATAAGCAGTTTCCTCTCATTCAGCCGGACTGTGATGTTCAGACAGAGCTTATTGATAGTACAGCAACATCTTTAACCAGCACAGTGGTAAAGGCATCCATCATGTGAAAACCAGCAGCGTTTGTGGTTTATGTTTGCAGGACGAGGACAGGTGCAGTCGTGGGGTGATGCAGCACTGTATCAGGACTTCGTGATTGGATCAATAGAACTAGTTTTGTTTTTGTCTGCTGTACTCAATAAGGTTTAATAGGCTTTCATCAACACCTCTCCAGAAGTGTCTTCCTTTAGCTCGTGTACCATGTAGAGTTTTAGCTCTAGTTTCTCCCGCAATCCAAAGAAATGTGTAAAAGCGTATGGCTGAACTGGAGACTGTGAATTGTCTGTAGGTGTGTGTGTGTGTGTGATGGACTGATCATCCGTCCCGAGCGAGACAGAGATATATAGAGTCCAGTGACCCGACAGAGGACAAGCGCTTTGGGAAAAGATGGATATTATCAGTGAAAAAGACACTCCATACTGTGGATGAGAAACAGAGTAGCTCTCATATTATGATACCAGTTTCACCCACACAAATGAACTAAAATGCACATATTGTTTTCTTTCCCTTAAAGTCACCCTGTAGTCAATAATTTTATCCCTTAAAATTAATCTTTGATTACCAAAAATGCATATTTAAAGTTTTTTTCCTTCCCATTCCATAAAATTTCTTCATGCCTTAAAATAGCTTTAATGTAACTAGATCAGACTAAGAACACTTCAAATTAAGGGCTATAAATTCAAAGGATAATCTATGAAAGAAACAAGAAATAGGTGTAGCGAATTAATCAAACAATGAATAATCATAGAAACCAATGCAAACAGACGAAACAGGGACAGGAAACAATGAAAAAACAACTCAAATTAAACTCAGACAAACCGTGATTTTACCCTCCGACTTTCAAAAAGGCCTTAACAAAAAGAATCCAATAGAGAAAGAGGATAAGGAAATTGCAGAAGAGACCACCAAGGATGAAGGAGGAGCCAGAGAAGAGATGAAGTAGGAAGAGCCAGAGAGGAGATGATGTAGGAGGTGCCAGAGAGGAGATGATGTAGGAGGTGCCAGGGAGAAGAAGACAGCAGGAGGAGCCAGAGAAGAGATGATGTAGGAGGAGCGAGGGAGAAGAAGACAGCAGGAGGAGCCAGAGAAGAGATGATGTAGGAGGAGCGAGGGAGAAGAAGACAGCAGGAGGAGCCAGAGAAGAGATGATGTAGGAGGAGCCAGAGAAGAGATGATGTAGGAGGAGCGAGGGAGAAGAAGACAGCAAGAGGAGCCAGAGAAGAGATGATGTAGGAGGAGCGAGGGAGAAGAAGACAGCAGGAGGAGCCAAGGAGAAGAAGACAGCAGGAGGAGCCAGAGAAGAGATGATGTAGGAGGAGCGAGGGAGAAGAAGACAGCAGGAGGAGCCAGAGAAGAGATGATGTAGGAGGAGCGAGGGAGAAAAGATGATGTAGGATGAGATAATGTAGGAGCGAGGGAGAAGAAGACAGCAGGAGAAGCCAGAGAAGAGATGATGTAGGAGGAGCGAGGGAGAAGACGACAGCAGGAGGAGCCAGAGAAGAGATGATGTAGGAGGAGCGAGGGAGAAGAAGACAGCAGGAGGAGCCAGAGAAGAGATGATGTAGGAGGAGCGAGGGAGAAGAAGACAGCAGGAGGAGCCAGAGAAGAGATGATGTAGGAGGAGATAATGTAGGAGGAGCGAGGGAGAAGACGACAGCAAGAGGAGCCAGAGAAGAGATGATGTAGGAGGAGCGAGGGAGAAGAAGACAGCAAGAGAAGCCAGAGAAGAGATGATGTAGGAGGAGCGAGGGAGAAGAAGACAGCAGGAGGAGCCAAGGAGAAGAAGACAGCAGGAGGAGCCAGAGAAGAGATGATGTAGGAGGAGCGAGGGAGAAGAAGACAGCAGGAGGAGCCAGAGAAGAGATGATGTAGGAGGAGCGAGGGAGAAAAGATGATGTAGGATGAGATAATGTAGGAGCGAGGGAGAAGAAGACAGCAGGAGAAGCCAGAGAAGAGATGATGAAGGAGGAGCGAAGGAGAAGAAGACAGCAGGAGGAGCCAGAGAAGAGATGATGTAGGAGGAGCGAGGGAGAAGAAGACAGCAGGAGGAGCCAGAGAAGAGATGATGTAGGAGGAGCCAGGGAGAAGAAGACAGCAGGAGGAGCCAGAGAAGAGATGATGTAGGAGGAGCGAGGGAGAAGAAGACAGCAGGAGGAGCCAGAGAAGAGATGATGTAGGAGGGCTATGATGTAGGAGGAGATAATGTAGGAGGAGCGAGGGAGAAGAGATGATATAGGAGGAGATAATCTAGGAGGAGCGAGGGAGAAGAAGGCAGCAAGAGGAGCCAGAGAAGAGATGATGTAGGAGGAGCCAGAGAAGAGATGATGAAGGAGGAGCGAGGGAGAAGACGACAGCAGGAGGAGCCAGAGAAGAGATGATGTAGGAGGAGCCAGAGAAGAGATGATGTAGGAGGAGCAAGGGAGAAGAAGACAGCAGGAGGAGCCAGAGAAGAGATGATGTAGGAGGAGCAAGGGAGAAGACGACAGCAGGAGGAGCCAGAGAAGAGATGATGTAGGAGGAGCCAGAGAAGAGATGATGTAGGAGGAGCCAGAGAAGAGATGATGTAGGAGGAGCGAGGGAGAAGACGACAGCAAGAGGAGCCAGAGAAGAGATGATGTAGGAGGAGCCAGAGAAGAGATGATGTAGGAGGAGCCAGAGAAGAGATGATGTAGGAGGAGCAAGGGAGAAGAAGACAGCAGGAGGAGCCAGAGAAGAGATGATGTAGGAGGAGCCAGAGAAGAGATGATGTAGGAGGAGCGAGGGAGAAGAGATGATGTAGGAGGAGCGAGGGAGAAGACGACAGCAAGAGGAGCCAGAGAAGAGATGATGTAGGAGGAGCGAGGGAGAAGAAGACAGCAAGAGGAGCCAGAGAAGAGATGATGTAGGAGGAGCCAGGGAGAAGAAGACAGCAAGAGGAGCCAGAGAAGAGATGATGTAGGAGGAGCCAGGGAGAAGAAGACAGCAGGAGGAGCCAGAGAAGAGATGATGTAGGAGGAGCGAGGGAGGAGAAGACAGCAGGAGGAGCCAAGGAGAAGAAGACAGCAGGAGGAGCCAGAGAAGAGATGATGTGGGAGGAGCGAGGGAGAAGAGATGATGTAGGAGGAAATAATGTAGGAGGAGCGAGGGAGAAGACGACAGCGAAAAGAAGAAGACAGCAAGAGGAGCCAGAGAAGAGATGATGTAGGAGGAGCCAGGGAGAAGAAGACAGCAGGAGGAGCCAGAGAAGAGATAATGAAGGAGGAGCGAGGGAGAAGAAGACAGCAGGAGGAGCCAGAGAAAAGATGATGTAGGACGAGCGAGGGAGAAGAAGACAGCAGGAGGAGCCAGAGAAGAGATGATGTAGGAGGAGCCAAGGAGAAGAAGACAGCAGGAGGAGCCAGGGAGGAGATGATGTAGGAGGTGCCAGAGAAGAGATGATGTAGGAGGAGCCAGAGAAGAGATGATGTAGGAGGAGCCAGAGAAGAGATGATGTAGGAGGAGTGAGGGAGAAGAAGACAGCAGGAGGAACCAGAGAGGAGATGATGTAGGAGGAGCGAGGGAGAAGAAGACAGCAGGAGGAGCCAGAGAAGAGATGATGTAGGAGGAGCCAGAGAAGAGATGATGTAGGAGGAGAGAGGGAGAAGAAGACAGCAGGAGGAGCCAGAGAAGAGATGATCTAGGAGGGCTATGATGTAGGAGGAGATAATGTAGGAGGAGCGAGGGAGAAGAGATGATATAGGAGGAGATAATCTAGGAGGAGCGAGGGAGAAGAAGGCAGCAAGAGGAGCCAGAGAAGAGATGATGTAGGAGGAGCCAGAGAAGAGATGATGGAGGAGCGAGGGAGAAGACGACAGCAGGAGGAGCCAGAGAAGAGATGATGTAGGAGGAGCGAGGGAGAAGAAGACAGCAAGAGGAGCCAGAGAAGAGATGATGTAGGAGGAGCCAGGGAGAAGAAGACAGCAGGAGGAGCCAGAGAAGAGATGATGTAGGAGGAGCGAGGGAGAAGAAGACAGCAGGAGGAGCCAGGGAGAAGAAGACAGCAGGAGCCAGAGAAGAGATGATGTAGGAGGAGCGAGGGAGAAGAGATGATGTAGGATGAGATAATGTAGGAGGAGCGAGGGAGAAGAAGACAGCAGGAGAAGCCAGAGAAGAGATGATCTAGGAGGAGCGAGGGAGAAGACAGCAAGAGGAGCCAGAGAAGAGATAATGTAGGAGGAGCCAGGGAGAAGACAGCAGGAGGAGCCAGGGAGAAGAAGACAGCAGGAGGAGCCAGGGAGAAGAAGACAGCAGGAGGAGCCAGAGAAGAGATGATGTAGGAGGAGCCAGAGAAGAGATGATGTAGGAGGAGCGAGGGAAAAGAAGACAGCAGGAGGAGCCAGAGAAGAGATGATGTGGGAGGAGCGAGGGAGAAGAGATGATGTAGGAGGAAATAATGTAGGAGGAGCGAGGGAGAAGACGACAGCGAAAAGAAGAAGACAGCAAGAGGAGCCAGAGAAGAGATGATGTAGGAGGAGCCAGGGAGAAGAAGACAGCAGGAGGAGCCAGAGAAGAGATAATGAAGGAGGAGCGAGGGAGAAGAAGACAGCAGGAGGAGCCAGAGAAAAGATGATGTAGGACGAGCGAGGGAGAAGAAGACAACAGGAGGAGCCAGAGAAGAGATGATGTAGGAGGAGCCAAGGAGAAGAAGACAGCAGGAGGAGCCAAGGAGAAGAAGACAGCAGGAGGAGCCAGGGAGGAGATGATGTAGGAGGTGCCAGAGAATAGATGATGTAGGAGGAGCCAGAGAAGAGATGATGTAGGAGGAGCCAGAGAAGAGATGATGTAGGAGGAGTGAGGGAGAAGAAGACAGCAGGAGGAACCAGAGAGGAGATGATGTAGGAGGAGCGAGGGAGAAGAAGACAGCAGGAGGAGCCAGAGAAGAGATGATGTAGGAGGAGCCAGAGAAGAGATGATGTAGGAGGAGCAAGGGAGAAGAAGACAGCAGGAGGAGCCAGAGAAGAGATGAAGTAGGAGGAGCAAGGGAGAAGACGACAGCAGGAGGAGCCAGAGAAGAGATGATGTAGGAGGAGCCAGAGAAGAGATGATGTAGGAGGAGCCAGAGAAGAGATGATGTAGGAGGAGCGAGGGAGAAGACGACAGCAAGAGGAGCCAGAGAAGAGATGATGTAGGAGGAGCCAGAGAAGAGATGAAGTAGGAGGAGCCAGAGAAGAGATGATGTAGGAGGAGCAAGGGAGAAGAAGACAGCAGGAGGAGCCAGAGAAGAGATGATGTAGGAGGAGCCAGAGAAGAGATGATGTAGGAGGAGCGAGGGAGAAGAGATGATGTAGGAGGAGCGAGGGAGAAGACGACAGCAAGAGGAGCCAGAGAAGAGATGATGTAGGAGGAGTGAGGGAGAAGAAGACAGCAAGAGGAGCCAGAGAAGAGATGATGTAGGAGGAGCCAGGGAGAAGAAGACAGCAGGAGGAGCCAGAGAAGAGATGATGTAGGAGGAGCGAGGGAGGAGAAGACAGCAGGAGGAGCCAAGGAGAAGAAGACAGCAGGAGGAGCCAGAGAAGAGATGATGTAGGAGGAGCGAGGGAGAAGAGATGATGTAGGATGAGATAATGTAGGAGGAGCGAGGGAGAAGAAGACAGCAGGAGAAGCCAGAGAAGAGATGATGAAGGAGGAGCGAGGGAGAAGAAGACAGCAGGAGGAGCCAGAGAAGAGATGATGTAGGAGGAGCGAGGGAGAAGAAGACAGCAGGAGGAGCCAGAGAAGAGATGATCTAGGAGGGCTATGATGTAGGAGGAGATAATGTAGGAGGAGCGAGGGAGAAGAGATGATATAGGAGGAGATAATCTAGGAGGAGCGAGGGAGAAGAAGGCAGCAAGAGGAGCCAGAGAAGAGATGATGGAGGAGCGAGGGAGAAGACGACAGCAGGAGGAGCCAGAGAAGAGATGATGTAGGAGGAGCGAGGGAGAAGAAGACAGCAAGAGGAGCCAGAGAAGAGATGATGTAGGAGGAGCCAGGGAGAAGAAGACAGCAGGAAGAGCCAGAGAAGAGATGATGTAGGAGGAGCGAGGGAGAAGAAGACAGCAGGAGCCAGAGAAGAGATGATGTAGGAGGAGCGAGGGAGAAGAGATGATGTAGGATGAGATAATGTAGGAGGAGCGAGGGAGAAGAAGACAGCAGGAGAAGCCAGAGAAGAGATGATATAGGAGGAGCGAGGGAGAAGACAGCAAGAGGAGCCAGAGAAGAGATAATGTAGGAGGAGCCAGGGAGAAGACAGCAGGAGGAGCCAGGGAGAAGAAGACAGCAGGAGGAGCCAGAGAAGAGATGATGTAGGAGGAGCCAGAGAAGAGATGATGTAGGAGGAGCGAGGGAAAAGAAGACAGCAGGAGGAGCCAGAGAAGAGATGATGTGGGAGGAGCGAGGGAGAAGAGATGATGTAGGAGGAAATAATGTAGGAGGAGCGAGGGAGAAGACGACAGCGAAAAGAAGAAGACAGCAAGAGGAGCCAGAGAAGAGATGATGTAGGAGGAGCCAGGGAGAAGAAGACAGCAGGAGGAGCCAGAGAAGAGATAATGAAGGAGGAGCGAGGGAGAAGAAGACAGCAGGAGGAGCCAGAGAAAAGATGATGTAGGACGAGCGAGGGAGAAGAAGACAGCAGGAGGAGCCAGAGAAGAGATGATGTAGGAGGAGCCAAGGAGAAGAAGACAGCAGGAGGAGCCAGGGAGGAGATGATGTAGGAGGTGCCAGAGAAGAGATGATGTAGGAGGAGCCAGAGAAGAGATGATGTAGGAGGAGCCAGAGAAGAGATGATGTAGGAGGAGTGAGGGAGAAGAAGACAGCAGGAGGAACCAGAGAGGAGATGATGTAGGAGGAGCGAGGGAGAAGAAGACAGCAGGAGGAGCCAGAGAAGAGATGATGTAGGAGGAGCGAGGGAGAAGAGATGATGTAGGAGGAGATAATGTAGGAGGAGCGAGGGAGAAGACGACAGCAGGAGAAGCCAGAGAAGAGATGATGTAGGAGGAGCGAGGGAGAAGAAGACAGCAAGAGGAGCCAGAGAAGAGATGATGTAGGAGGAGCCAGAGAAGAGATGATGAAGGAGGAACGAGGGAGAAGAAGACAGCAGGAGGAGCCAGAGAGAGATGATGTAGGAGGAGCGAGGGAGAAGAGATGATGTAGGAGGAGATAATGTAGGAGGAGCAAGGGAGAAGAAGACAGCAGGAGAAGCCAGAGAAGAGATGATGTAGGAGGAGCGAGGGAGAAGACAGCAAGAGGAGCCAGGGAGAAGAAGACAGCATCATCTCTTGAAGAAGACAGCAGGAGGAGCCAGAGAGGAGATGATGTAGGAGAAGCCAGGGAGAAGAAGACAGCAGGAGGAACCAGAGAAGAGATGATGTAGGAGGAGCCAGGGAGAAGAAGACAGCAGGAGGAGCCAGAGAAGAGATGATGTAGGAGAAGCCAGGGAAAAGAAGACAGCAGGAGGAACCAGAGAAGAGATGATGTAGGAGGAGCCAGGGAGAAGAAGACAGCAGGAGGAGCCAGAGAAGAGATGATGTAGGAGGAGCGAGGGAGAAGAAGACAGCAGGAGGAGCCAGAGAAGAGATAATGAAGGAGGAGCGAGGGAGAAGAAGACAGCAGGAGGAGCCAGAGAAGAGATGATGTAGGAGGAGCGAGGGAGAAGAAGACAGCAGGAGGAGCCAGAGAAGAGATCATGTAGGAGGAGCGAGGGAGAAGAAGACAGCAGGAGGAGCCAGAGAAGAGATGATGTAGGAGGAGCGAGGGAGAAGAAGACAGCAGGAGGAGCCAGAGAAGAGATGATGTAGGAGGAGCGGAGACGGAGGGAGCAAGGACAACAGAGGAGCTGGAGGGAAGGAAGAGACCAGTGAAGCCACAGGAGTGGAGGGACAAGGGAGCCCGGGAGAGTCTGAGGGATGCCGGACCAAGTGGATCCGATGGGTCTACAGGCAGAGATGGAGTCAAGGGCTCGGAGGCCTGAGGCATCTACACACCAGGGCGGAGCTGGAGATCTTAGAGCCCAAGGCAGATTTAAGTTACTTGGTGAAGCCAGCAAAACATAACAGAGTTGGTGCTGGGTGACAAAACTAACTTAGTGTTGGGTAATGAAACAGAATTGGTGCAGGGTGATGAAATGTACTTGGTGCTGGACCGGAGCATCAATGATGAAGAAGACCTGGTACTGGCCGATTAAGTAGACATGGAGTGGGCAGGACCAGAGCTGACGAAGGGCTCAGGGAACAGAGGCTTTCCCATTCCTCACAAATCACAATTGGGACTGAGCTCTGCACAATCACATCAGCATCGGGAGGATGGGCAGGGCTCAACTCCATTCCCTTATACTCCACCAAATTGCCCACTGGAACGGACATTGGTGCTGGCTCTCACAACTGGTCAGACTCCATTGTCGACTCAGGCTCCAGGACGAACGTGGCCTCAGGGGTTAGAAATGAAGGAAATTACTCTTTGAACGTCTACTGAGGGCCGTCTTCGGGCAGGCACGCTTTAGTCCACTGATTAAGAGCTGCCAGGAAAAAACACTCAGAGGCTGTCATTGGGATAGTGGACAAGATGTGCCAGATGTGAAACCTCTGTGTGTGCTCCTCGAGGGAGAGATCCCCCTGGGAGAGGAGGAGGATCTGAACTGCTGCTACATCCATTCATCCGTAAAATCAAACCATAAACACTTCAAACTAAGGGCTATACAAAGGATAATCAATGAAAGAAACAAGAAACAGGTGTGGCGAATTAATCAAACAACAAATAAATATAGAAACTAATGCAAACAGAGAAAACGCACAGGAAACAATGAAAAACCAAGTCAAATAAAACTCAACTCAGACAAAACGTGACACTATCCTTCCAAGCGAATGTCCTGTAAATTACTTGACTGATGTCGCCTAAACTCGTCCATCCGCTCTCCTCTGCGGTGTAGTAATTGGTGGAGTAAATCTGTGCAGTAATTGGTGTTTTGTAAGTTTGTTGGTAATGGCGGAGCTTACGATCATAGTTTGCTAACGATGCTTTTTGAAATCTCACCCCAGTCTTATTCTCCCCTGCATCATCAGCTATATCATTTTATTTGTTAGTCGCACTTCATGCACATGATTACATAAAAAAATACACATAGCCAGAAATGCCAAACAATGTAATTTAATTCCTATAGCTGACATATTCATCGCATTATTAAATAAATAAATAAATAAATAAATATTTCCTTCAGAACGGTTTTAAAAATGAAACTTCTGATCTTGTATTCTGAAGCAGCAATGCTTGATATAGCAGATATACATACACATCTACCACACAAAAATATATTTTTTACAACAACAGGTAAATACATAAATACAAGCAAAAATAGTTAGGTCACACAAATGATGTTTCCTTCGTACGCAGCTGTCCTGCAAATATCTCACTCACACACACACACACACACACACACACAAAAGCACAAAAACACACACACACACACAACACACACACACACACACACACACACACACACACACACACACACACACACTTTTAACAAGTGCTGTTAAAAAAGTGCTGTTTATCCTCTTAGCCTTTCATTCAGAATGTGTGCGAGAATCTAACATTTAATTAAAGTAAAGTTATAGAATAAAAAAGGACGCACCATTAGTTTCTCCAACGATGCACTGTACTATTGTGGTTAAGACCAAAGAGACAAACAGCATTTTCATTTAAGCACTTTTTCCACTGTCTGTTTCACTTATATTTACTAAAGCTGCTCATTGTTTGATATCATCAACAGCATTTTTACACTCACATTCAAGTCTAAACACATACAGAGGCATGGCATAGTATCAGATTAGGCTGCCAAATAAAGAAATCAGGCAACTTCAACACACTTGAACACACACAGTATCCCACAACACCATCCAAAGGACAAAAATACTCTATTTCTATTTTCTAAAGTAGTCAATATATTGAATTAAGTAGAATTAATTCAATTGCTATGCCATTGAGAAAAGCCCCTAAACGAAGACATTATTTTCCTGTGTCAGATGAGAACATTGATTAGACATTACAGAAAGAGCTTTTACAAGTCAATATATTGTTTGTTTCACATTTGATGTGGATGTTTTTTTTGCAATTCAACTAAAGAAAATGCAAAACATTGCATGTTTCTATCAACTCTGCTATTGTTATCTTGTATGCATGTTTACTCTCTTAAGAGTAAGCTTGACCTCTTTGCCTCAGGGTGAATTTGTACACAAATTACACATACGTAAGTGTTATTAAATGCTGCCATGAGTTCACATGATGAATGACGCAAGCCTCCATACAGCAGAGAAAACACTGTTCTTGCCAAAAGAAAAAAGGTTTCCTGCACCTTTGCATTTGGACCCCAGAAAACTCACCTCAGCCTAACACATGAATCTTAATGCAAATGTGAACGAGTCTCAGTAATTGAACATTAGTCTATCGCTGCCCTGCAATCCATCTGGCTATAGAGTTATCAGTGAGTCTGAAGTAGACCTGTGGGACAACCATTGCTTGACACTGACGCATGTTCTGCTGAAGCATTATGTACGTTTGAGAAGAATATAGTGAAGGGCCAGGGACACACACACACACCTACAGTTATGCTTTGGCCGCACAAACAAACATAAAAACACAAAAACCCAACAAAGCAAGTCAACCAGCGAGACTCGTGCTATAATTGAGCTTGAACCAGTGTATGCCAATGTGCTGAGTTTCTACATATCATAGCCAAATGTATTAAACATCTGTCCCAACCAAAGAGCTATATATGACGGGATTACTGATTGAATCCACACAAAATATATTACATATAGTTATATATAACCTAGCTATGTGTTACTGGGCTGACATTGCCTTAAGGTTTATTCAAACTAATCACGTGAGCCAGTCTAGCCAGGCTTTACCTAATTACCAAACATGTTTTAGTGTAGATCCAAGCTTACTAATCCATCATTCTCTAATATTCATAGAGGAAATCCAGATACACACTGCAGCTTCAGCAAACACTGGAGCGAGACTAAATCAAGCTCAACGGCTGACAGATTACAGCGAGACCCATCAGCTTGTGCCCTGCTGGCAGATTACTCTACATAAATATATATATATATATACTCTTGTCAAGACTGCCACTGTGACTTTTATCAATAAAAGCTACATATTACATGTTTCTCAGCAATGAGGTGGTACCGCTGCGGCTGCTTTGGAAGTAATGAACAGAGACGCAGGGAATTCACACACAGACATCAGATTCATTCAAATAAACGCCCTGCATCTAATGACCAACAGCCAAAATATCAATAATACATACCCAACGGTTTAGGAATATTTTAAAATGCTGTCATAATTTACTCACCCTCAAGTCCAGCTCTTTCATGAAACAGAATGTAAAAAAACTATTTTTATGCTATGAAATTTCATAGGGACAGACACTGTTAAGCTCCAAAAATGTAAAAAAAAACAAGATTAGTAGTAAAGTCTTCCAATATAGTTATGCAGCAAGTTTGAATATGAATGACTTTTGAGAGTGAATAGTGACTAATAAAGATAATAATAAATAAGAAGAGTGGATCAACTGCTTAGTTTTATCATGTAAGTGCATAGTAGTTATACTGTTATACTATTGTGCTATTGTAAAGGACTTTCCTACAACCAGGTCAAAAACACTTTAATTCTCTCATAATCTGCACTGCAGCATCAGCTCCTTTCTCCCAGTGTCTGAACCGCTTTGATAAAGATTCAGTCTCTCTAAACCCCGCCTCTCGGAGAGCTGCTCTGCTCTGATTGGTCAGACGGCTCAGTCTCCTGTGATTGGTCAGAAAGCAAATGCTCATTAACATATCTGAATCTCAGCTCTTGATCACAGTGATACAAACAGTGACGATGGTGTGGGTTTTACCGTATCAATCTCATCAAAGCGTCTTCTCAGATACGTATCAGATACACCAGTGTTTGAGGGCGGAGCTAAGAGATGCTGTTCAGCCTATCAAGACCACAGGCTGGCATTATGCAAACTAGGTACACACCTACGCAGGTTCAGCAGGAAGTGAGAATGAAACTTTGTGGATCTGTTACATTCACAAACAGCTGTATTAAACACTACATGAAAGGGAATATCCCAAAAAGCATAATAGGGGCACTTTAAGACAGCTAATATTGTAATTGGAATATAGTGCGTTGTGACTGCTTTTCTATCATCTTTGGAGCTTGACAGCCACTGTTTGCTTTCACTGTACGCTAATACGAGACATGAGGGCGAGTGACCATCAAAACAAGATTATACACAGTAGCCGACGCTTTTGAAATCGTGTTGTTCTATAACAGTTGTATTCTAAGCAGAAAAAAAAGTGAATAAACGTAAGGTTGTTTCATACATCCCATCAAAAGCTCAAATCACATTATGATAAATGTCCTACTGGTTTCATCCCAGTGTGTCCTCGCTGCTGTCGTCTTCAACAGGCTCTGTGCTGGTGCTGGCTGTCGGCGTCTGGGCTGACGGTGTCCTCGTCCGTCAGCACGTCTGTGTTCACGAACGTTCCCGCCAGAGAGCTTCCGTGCCTGGGCTTCACCGCAGCCAGCTCTGACAGGACGATGTTGTCGTGCGTGACGAGCGTCGTCTTGTCCATCGTCTCCTTGCTGTGTTTGGAAAGCACTGCGTCCAGGAAGTCGTACTTGGGCGAGAGAGTGCCACTTTCGAACAGGTATTTGGCCAGATAGGAGAAGGCGGCGTTGCTGAGAAGCGAGGCGAGCATGGAGACGGTCTTGTAGGGGAACCTCTGCTCCACGTAGCGCTCCACCTCCAGCGTCAGGCGGTGCTGCTTCTCCCGCGGCCGCCAGCCGGGATAGTAGATGAACGGAGGCAGCCGGAGGTACGGCTCGCCTCCACCGACCCGCAGCAGAAGCCCGAACACGTACCCCGCCACAGACCCGTAGGTGTTGGTGCCCTTGACGAACAGCACGCAGAGCAGCTGAGGGAAGATGATGACGTACACCAGGTCCGAGCTCAGGTACCACAGCCCGTACACGGAGCCCGTCAGCAGGGCCATGGCCGTGGCCAGCGCTCCGAACACGAAGATGGTGATCCGCATCACCCACACGATCTCTCGGTCCGACGCCTGCCGGAGACACGCACACACAAGACATGACGTCAGGGCGGACCCGCTCACTGCGCTCGTGCCCTTACTGGCAACGACTCATCAGTGCACATTGTTCATAAGCATTAATGTACCCGAGGCTGTGCTGTGTGGTGAATAAGTCCCGGCTGAAGGGCATTGTTAGGCACGACGTGAAGCGGAGTCAGCCGTGACTTAATCACGATACAGCACTAGCCTTGAGTACCTTATTGCTTTTATAAAATGGTTAACCCACAATACAAACATTAAAGCCCAAAAATATGTATCAATGCAACTTTCATCATGTAAAATCACTAAAAGCCTTCCTTCCGCTGGAAAAAATAGTCCCAGCCTGACTGTGAACAGCGACAGGAGTTACCTTATTTCGCCATTAGATGGCGGCAAAGATGAGTGAGTCTTTATGAGGGAGTCAGTCAGTAGAGAAGACTTTTATATTGAAAGGCCTGAAACTTGTGAACAAGGAGAAGCAAGACGCAACTGATAAATGACTAGCGTGTCACGGGAAAACCCCTTAACTTTTGGACAAGATATAACTGTGGACATCCAAATGGATATTTTATTACGAATCTAGGACTGACCTGAAGGAAGATGCTATATCTGCTGTAAATGCAGGTACACTCGCTCACTCGATCTCTCAATGCTCTACTCTAGTCTACTCAATATCAATGAGAACAAACAAACATATGTAACAAACATGTTTACGTTGCTAAGAGTGGTTGCTAGGGGTGTTGAGTAGTGATACTTAGAACCGTAGGGTGAAGTGGTTTATCGTGAATAAATACAGCTATCGACCAATCAGAATCAAGGACTGGAATTAACCGTTTCATAATATTGGTTAGTGTTGTAACCTATCTGAACACACAGGTCTGGCTCCATTCTTGAGGTCATGTGACTTCTGCTGTTTGTATTTACACTCATAAAAGTTATGTATGAAACACTTGTTCCTCAAAGACTGATATGTGTAAAGTCCTTATCTCACGTCATTTTAATGATTGATTTTCTTTAGTACACTGAGTGCACCTTAAACATCCAGTTTCACTCAGTGGAAGTAAAAAGCCTCGCAAACACAACAATTTAACTTTTTTGCGAGTGACAAATGCAAGCATTTCAAATGCTGCCATCATAATCTACAATATGATTTAGGATTTATACGCATTTGATCAGACAAAACGAATGTCACTGGCACAACATGAAGAACTGGGTGGCAGATCTAAAGACACTCGTGGTCTTGTTTTCTCTCTCGCTACAGGCTTTTTCTGTTTTCTTCACCAGAGTCTTTGTCATGCATGTTTTCCTGCAAAGCTTCTAAACAAGGGCTTTAAGAAACTGGAGCACACATTTCTGTAAAGCTGCCACATAATCAACTTCTGCCTTACCTTATCAACTTAAACCTTACCTCCGACCCAGACAGGTCCAACAAACACCTGTTATATAGACCCAGACTGGTCCAACACAACAAACACCTGTTATATAGACCCAGACAGGTACAACACAACAAACACCTTTTATATAGATCCAGACAGGTCCAACACAACAAACACCTGTTATATAGACCCAGACAAGTCCAACACAACACAACACCTGTTATATAGACCCAGACAGGTCCAACAAACACCTGTTATATAGACCCAGACAGGTCCAACACAACAAACACCTGTTATATAGACCCAGACAGGTCCAACACAACACCTGTTATATAGACCCAGACAGGTCCAACACAACAAACACTTGTTATATAGACCCAGACAGGTCCAACACAACACAACACCTGTTATATAGACCCAGACAGGTCCAACACAACAAACACCTCTGTTATATAGACTCAGACAGGAACAACACAACAAACACCTGTTATATAGACCCAGACAGGTCCAACACAACAAACACTTGTTATATAGACCCAGACAGGTCCAACACAACACAACACCTGTTATATAGACCCAGACAGGTCCAACACAACAAACACCTCTGTTATATAGACTCAGACAGGAACAACACAACAAACACCTGTTATATAGACCCAGACAGGTCCAACACAACAAACACCTGTTATATAGACCCAGACAGGTCCAACACAACAAACACCTGTTATATAGACCCAGACAGGTTCAACACAACAAACACCTTTTATATAGACCCAGACAGGTACAACACAACAAACACCTGTAGACCCAGACAGGTACAACACAACAAACACCTGTTATATAGACCCAGACAGGTCCAACACAACAAACACCTTTTATATAGACCCAGACAGGTACAACACAACAAACACCTGTTATATAGACCCAGACAGGTCCAACACAACAAACACCTCTGTTATATAGACCCAGACAGGTCCAACACAACAAACACCTGTTATATAGACCCAGACAGGTCCAACACAACAAACACCTCTGTTATATAGACCCAGACAGGTCCAACACAACAAACACCTTTTATATAGACCCAGACAGGTACAACACAACAAACACCTGTAGACCCAGACAGGTACAACACCACAAACACCTTTTATATAGACCCAGACAGGTACAACACAACAAACACCTGTTATATAGACCCAGACAGGTCCAACACAACAAACACCTGTTATATAGACCCAGACAGGTCCAACACAACACAACACCTTTTATATAGACCCAGACAGGTCCAACACAACACCTGTTATATAGACCCAGACTGCAAAACATTGGCGATCCATCCAAGCACACATTTTTTATCTATTGTAGGGTCACTTAGCTATTCCGTTTCTAGCAATAATGTTCATACATACAAAATACATTTTGGTTTTGTTTTACATTGCTTTTACAGTAAGTGCATAAGACTGAATAAGACCCATAAGTGGAGTGTTCTGTGGTGATGGGCGACCGGAGCGCGTTAAGAGTCTTCTGTTAACGCTATCGTGTTAGCGGCCCCTAAGTTAATAACTAATGATCTTAGCAACGGAGAGAATCAATCAAGACTATCTTTAGCTGGACAATAACTTTATTCTAGAGCTGCTATAAAGCCTAAACAATCTGTTACGGTAATTTCTATTATCACTGTAAAGCTGCTTTGAAACAATCTATACTGTTAAAGCGCTGTATAAATGAATGAGACTTGACTGATGGCATTAGGAACTCACGGACTGGCGGAAAGCGAGCTGGTAGATGTTGCGGGCGAACATGGAGCTGGCGGAGAGGATGGAGGAGTCGGCGGAGGACATGACGGCGGCGGAGACGGCGCCCAGACCGAAGAAGGAGACGGCGGGCGGGCAGAGGTGCTGGAGCACGATGGGCAGAATCATGTCCGACTCGTCCTTCTCCACCGGAGGAACCGGCCCGTACGACGTCTGGTTCCAGTCTGACGAGACACACACACACACACACACACACACACACACACACACACACACACACAAACACACACACACACACACACAGTAGAGCTTTAAAGGAGTCATTCACTCATTTCAGAATTAAAATCTCCTGATAATGTTATCTCCCCCACGTCATCCAAGATGTTCATGTCGTAAAGAAATGAAGGTTTTTGAGGAAAACGCTCCAGGATTTCCTCCATATAGTGACTTCAATGGTCCAACGGGTCGAAGGTCCAGCGACATTTATGACACAATACACATTTATATACTTTTAACCACAAATGCTCCGACCCAGTGTTTACAATGTGAACATGCAAAGAGAAAATTAGATTTTTCGCTCTACTCTACATTTCTGACCCGGAACATGCGTGACCTTTCACCCTGATGATGTAATGTGTGTCGCATCACAGCTAGAGCAAGACCAGCATTAGTGGTTAAAAGTTTATAAATGTGTATTTTGTTATAAATGCCACTGGTTTGTCTGGATGAGACTCTTATTCCTCGGCTGGATCGTGTCGAGACTTTGAAGCTGCACTGAAACTCACATCTGGACCTTCGGCCCGTTGGACCATTGAAGACACTATATGGAGGAATACTGGAGCGTTTTCCTCAAAAACCTTCATTTCTTTTCCACTGAAGAAAGAAAGACATGAACATCTTGGATGACGTGGGAGAGAAAATTATGAGGAGATTTTAATTCTGAAGTGAACTAATCCTTTAATTATGTATTACTGTATCTATAGTAGAAGATAAACATTCTATGCCCTGATTTAACTGTACAAGATGTAATGACTTTTGTAAATCAGTCCTCATTCAGTAAACATCTGCTCATTAACTGAGACTGTGATCAACAACGTTAATGAAGTCCCCATAGATTCAGAGCAGCTCCTGGAACATTCCTGACAGCAGCATCTGGAGTCAGCCGTCCATCCCGGGTCCCAGAGCGGCTCCACTGATGCCTTTCTGCCGTAGACTGTGCAAAACACTGGCGTAGTGTGCGTGACGTCACCCGTATGTTTCTGAAGAGCGTTTTTGAAGCCCAAAGTGGGCGGAGCCGGCCGTCGCCATCTTGGCAGCGTCACTCCCGGATAAACAACAATGGGCAAAGAGGGGACGCTAACGCTAGCAGACAAACGGCTGGCAGTGACATCAGCGGCAATACACCTGTCACTCAAGTGGCCACGCCCTTAATTATGCAGAACTTTTAGGCTTTATTTTAAACGGATGAGTTATAAAAAAATTCACCCCCTCACAGTCGTCATGAACGGCAAAATTAGCTTTATAGACCAAAACCACTTTTTGCACCAGACTGTAAACATATTTTTTTCTACTGTAAAGTTGAGCATTTTAACATGGAGGTCTATGGAATTGACCCTCTTCTGCAGCCGGCCTCTAGTGGCCAGTGGAGGAACTGCAGTTTAATCACTTCAGTGTTGGATGGAAGAGAGAGACGAAAGGCTTCTACCTGTGGAGGCCCCGATGGCCCCGATCAGGACGGACGGGATGGCCATGACGAGACAGCCGAAAGCGGCCAGGAACGACAGGACTTGAGCATAACTAGCCGAGGAGGCCGAGAGCACCCGCTGGAAATACACCTGCCACGGGATCCCGCCCAGCATCTGCACACACACACACACACTCAGGATCGGGTCGTCGTCGATCAGCCGGACACTAACCCTACACAGATACCAATAGATTACGGGATATGATTTTCAGCACTGTCAGTGTTAGATGGCCTCAGTCAGTGTGGAACGGTTGTGGAAACTGTAAAAACTATGACAAAATGCAGGAAGATGCAAGTGATTGAGCTACAAATCCTACAGTAAAACAAAAATCTCAGTGGCATTTTCACGTGTGTGTGTGTGTTGATGTTTGTGTCAGTGTGCGTGTGTGTGTGTGTTTGAGTGGAATTTAAAATGATCCAGAACTCTTATGTCTCATGCACTGAAGTAAACAGTCCTGAAAAGCATCTGTAGCGCACAGACAGACTCACGAGGAGGCAGAAGTTATCGGCCCATATCCAGCCGTCGGACGGGTCGATCTCTCCCAGCCACGGAGGCTGAAACACTGCGGTGACGGCGGTCACGCCGATGTCCGACACGGCAGGACTGGACAGAGCGAACGGCACGCTGATCCACTGGATACACACATTCACACACGTTCAGGAGATCACTCTCTCAATGGTCTTCATCCTGACTAGATTTACATCAATACTGTGGCATATTAAACATGGAGAGGCATGCCATGAATCATAGATTATTTCATACTCTAATAACAAAACCATCCACCCAGTTGCTCTATAATTTTTTTTATATAAAAAGACAAAGCACGAGATGAATTAATAGTTGTATGGTGAATTCATGTTTGTTACTGCTGTTTTGCCTTTTTCTTTAGCGATTGAATGTTCATTGATTAGCGATCACAGAACTGGCTAATATGAATTTTCAAAGGAAGACTCATAACTTAAAAGCAACCTAGTTTAATTCCATTGGTAGTTTAAATCAGAAATGCATATAGAATGACAATAAAAGAGAAATTATTAATAAAAACTGTTGATAACCACAGAAAATGAAAATATTTAGGAATCATCTTGATAAAATAAGATTTATTCCTCTGTCTTTATAAAATGTACAGCTCTATATTGCTTTTATCAAGGTCTTACATTAATCCCACAATCCAGCAACACATTAGAACGCATGAACTGAATTTACTGTGCGTTTAATTCAGAAGCTTCATACATTTACATTACTTTCATTGTGGGGACAAAACGAGCAAAAACAACTAGAGACTATAAGGTATTTTACGGCCTAAAAACACAGATTGTCTCACACTCCTGCTGTTGACAGACAAACACACTGCAAAAATCATGTTCTTAATCAGTATTTTTGTCTTGTTTTCCAGTACAGAACCCAAGCTGCGTTGAAACGCTTGGGGAACGCCCCTGTGTGTGTGATTGTATTGTGAAGCACATGTACGGAACGGCATAGGCGGATGACGGCACAGACCGGGGACCTATAAAGCACACCTGAACCAAACAGCGCCAGCTTCTGTCTTCAGCGAGCGCTCTGTGTGTGAACCATTGACTCTGGTGTTTTTGTTTGTCCTCAGAAGTTGCTAGGCAGGTGTTTTTCAGCATATAAATATATATATATATATATATATATACACATTATAAGAGAGAAATCTATATAATGGCGAGCGAACAGCATTTTAGGAATTGTGTTCATCCTTTCACTCGTGTTGTTTGTTTGGGAGTGCAGATCTCGAGGGAGCTGAATGTGAGCATTGTAAGCGGCTGTCATTGAGAATGCTGCGCTCCCGCCGATTGCTCTTCGAGGAGAGCGGTTCGGCTGGTGTACCCCGCGGCTCGGGTCCCGCCTCTGCCGGCCCGTGCTGGGAGCTCCTTGTCATCGTGTCACGCTAACGACGGATCTCTCACGGGTTGGGAGCCGATCATGAATGGTCGCCCAGCTCAGGGTCTGTGGAAGGACCATCATCTCTCGTGGCATTTAAATTGTCTAGAAATGTTGGTGGTTTTCCAGGCTCTAAAACACTTCCTCCCAGACCTGAAGGGCCATCAGGTGCTTGTTGGTTCAGACAACACATCAGTGGTCTCAAATATAAACCATCAGGGGGGTCTGCGATCGTGCCGCATATCTGGCTCACCAGATTCTCTCTTTTAGCAAGTATACAAGTAAAATAATGTTGCTAGCTTGCCACAACGATAACATATTACAAAAACAGACTGTTAAAACCTCATACATGTGACGGGACCCGTCGTGGACGACCGTTAAAAAAATTAAACATGCTAGTCTTTTTCGTCGTGATGTCGTGAAGCATCGCAGACGCGACGTAGGTTGTCGCCCACTATGACACACTATACAAGATGATACAATCGAGTCTTGCGTCCCGACGCCCGTTGTCGTTTACGAATCCCCACGACACCCTACGTCAAATGGATCGTTCCAAAATCGGGCTAAAATCGTGTAATCTGAACCAGGCATAAAGGGGCCCAGCTCATAAGTGCAGGTCTCTCAGCTGAGATTGTTGAGACCATCCTCCACTCCAGAGGTCCCTCCACGAGGAAACTCTACGCCTTGAAGTGGAGATTGTTCACTTGCTGGTGCGGAGACCTGGTGAACTGGGTGCAGTGCTGGAGGTCCTGCAGGAGCTTTGGGGATACACCCACTAATAACTCGTTTCCTTCGTGGCACTTTGAGGCTGAGGCCAGCAGTCCGCACAAGGGTACCGACTTGGGATTTGGCTATTGTTTTAGTAGGCCTCTCTCTAGCTTCGTTCGAGCCCCTTGAGGAAGTTGCTGAGAAGTTTCTCACTCTTAAGACCATCTTCCTCCTCGCTATTTCATCTCTCAAGTGGATTGGAGATATTCAAGCACTTTTGGGATTTCCCTTGTGTCTGGAATTTTCGGCTGGTATGGTGACGGCCTTTCTTCACCTGAGGTCGGGCTGTGTTCCTAAGGTCCCTACTTATATTGTTAGATCAATAGTGCTGCAGGCTTTCTAT
>JAULUF010000055.1:1522500-1800000 GCA_031834385.1 Semotilus atromaculatus
CGCACACACACACGCGCACACACACGCACGCACGCACACACACACACGCACGCACACACACACACATGCACGCACACACGCACGCACACGCACACACACACACACACACCAGTACTAATCAGATACAGGCTTTATTTAGACACCTTCAACATTTCTCACATTATCACAGTTTATTCGCTATAGTTATGGTAATAAAACATGAGGTTATCAAATCAGTTGATATTTCACTGGTAGATCCTTCTGTTAGATAAATGAATTATGAATTAGGCTATATTGAATATCTGTCAGCTGTTAAATTTAACTACACAATTAGATAATACCAGTTTAGCTCAACCAGTGACCAGCAATGCTTCATGTTGTTCAGTCTGTGTGTAAAAAAGTGTAATAGTTATTAAAGAAAAAACACTTTTGCTTCCAAATGTTTATAAATGTTACTGGTAGTCACTGTATGAATAATATTTGGGTATAATATGTCACAGTTTACTTTATTTAGCTCTCCTCACTTACAGAAATGAACTATACTGAACACTAAACAAATATCAAAAAGTATATCTGTGTCTGAATAATTTTGGTTTGACTGTACACAAATAGTTAAAGATGAATGATGTTTATATCAGGTTGTCATCAAATCAACTGTTTTAATGTTTTTACATTGACATAGAAAAAGAGAAATATGCTACATAATACCGGCTGGATATATTATTTATTTATTAAAAATTATCTATTTATGCATCTACAAATGTTTTTTTTAAGCTGTCATAACACTTTAGAGTAATCAATCAAATTATTTAATCTTTGCATCCAAATGCAACTTGCTTTATTTTATTAGAAAAACAATTCCATTTTAAATTAAACAACAGTAAGAAGCAACAAGTAGAGCCAGTGCTGTTACTCTGTCTCTCTATAGTTAATAAACGGATAACGCTGATAATAATGTCGTGTACCTGTGCAGAAGCAGAAGCGGGATCTGCGCTCATCACTGCAGGATCTGCGGGAGAGGAACAACTCACGAGCACTGCTTTATACGGGCGCGCGCGGGCGCGGGGGCGAGCGCGAGAACAGCGTCCCGATCGATACAAACAACAGATCATACTCGTTCATTTAGTGAACCGCGTTCCCTTCTTCTTCTTATAACTACAGAATCATGACCCAGTCGTGTAGTCTGTCTCTTCCCCAGATCGTGTCTCCGCCTACAAGCCAAAAGGCAGAAGACAGATCTGGGTACTTACCTTTAAAAAATTACATTAACATAACATACATATAGGATCACAATTTGATCACAGTTACAATCATAATAGCTCAGAAGGAAACACAAAAGACAGAAAACATACTGTATAACTAAGGGAATTAACAAGAGAACGTATTCAGAAATTCTACATCCATTTTTGCCTTTTTGTTTCTTGCATATTTTACAGTCTCAATATAATGCATAAGCTTATTAAATTATATGATGGTAGGTTTATTGTTTGCCTATTTTTTTTGTGTTTATGGTGTTTTCCATACATCATTATTAAATGAATCACCAAATTTTGCTCTAAACTTTTGCTCTTTTTATATAATAAAAAATATCTTAACCAGATAGCTGAATATTTCATTTTGTGTGATATTAGATATTCGATATCCATCCAATAAAAACTGCGTAAATACACAATCATAGAATAAATGTTTCATTGATTCTTCCTCTAAGTGACAAAAGACAGATGTAGACTCCATTTCTCCAAATCTTGACTCAGGCTACTCAACTTTGGGATTTGACAATGACTTTATGCCATTGTTATCCTGGTATTAGTATTGGTCAACACACACACTTCTGAGCTAGTTCCAGGGGGTTCCAGGCCCCAAGAAAAGTCTGATTTCTCTGATCTGCATATGTGCATTTTAAGACGTTTGAAGCCCAAAACCATTGGATAACAAGCTTTAAAACCATGTCAGTGGGCAGTAGATTATTTGTCAATAACTGCTCTCTCCTCATCTATATCACTCTTTCTTTTTCTCTCAGTCTCCTTCCATGCTCTGTCTCTTCCCCTATAAAGCTGAGCTTTCATTGATAGTCTTTTCGTCTGTGTCAGTGAAGAAAGTAAACATGGAGCCAACTAATATTTATATGTTTACGAATTACAAAGGCTACCAGGAAAGCTAGGTAACTAAGTTTATTAAATTAATTCACAACATGTACACAATCAGTATTATTCTTATGAAAATTGCTTTGTAAATGTTTCTTGCCCCCTCACAATGACAGTTACTAATTGTTAAATTACTTAAATCATGTAAAATACAGGACTATTTTCAATTCAAAATGCTGAATTCGACAAAAGGGTATTAGTTTGGCTAATTTTGTTTTTGTCGGTCGTTTAACATTTCTATCATAAAACAGCTGCCAAATATTAAATGTTTAGTTTAGCTACTTACCATTTACTGCATTGCTCTTGAATTTGCGCTCAGCAGCTTGAACATAAAGAAAATCTAAAATATTTTAACATTGACAAGCAGTGACAGACCACTGAAGCAGCTCAGATGCGATTTTCAATATCATTGCAGCACCAAAGTAGAGTTAATACTAAATTAGGAAATCATATCGCAAGCTTAATTATATACACCTCCAAAAATACAGAGGTCTGGACCTCGGTGACCTCAGCTGGATACGGCCGTGGCTGGAATGCACTCAGTATTTTAATTAGTTTGTAACTGATTTCTTAATGTGATGTGGGGTGAAATCAGAGACAAATAATGTTTATTAAAGATATAAAAGAAACAGGAACAGATAAACAAAACAGAACTGAGCACAACAACATAACAGCCTGGGAAAGATAAGACATGACAATGAGAAAAGGAAACAATGGGGAACAAAGGAAACCAATGAAACAATTTATATACACACAGTGTAATAGACTAACAAGACACACCTGGACACAAACAAGGAACTAATCATCAAGAAAACTACAAAGGACTACAATATGTGGCACAGAAAACAGAAACAGAACAGGGCAGAATGCAACCTAAAAGTCCAAATAACAAAACACAAGATACACAAAACTGGGAATACATAAGAGTCCCCCCTTTAAGGAGTGGATTCCAGACGCTCCATAATAATAATGATACAAAAGCAAGAATCCAGGAGGGTGGAGGAGTGGAGGCGGACAAGGGAGAGCCAGGGCGGACCCGGGAGAGTAGAGAGCCAGGGCGGACCCGACAGAGAAGAGAGCCAGGGCGGACCCGGCAGAGTAGAGAGCCAGGCCGGACCCGGCAGAGTAGAGAGCCAGGGCGGACCCGGCAGAGTAGAGAGCCAGGGCGGACCCGACAGAGTAGAGAGCCAGGGCGGACCCGACAGAGAAGAGAGCCAGGCCGGACCCGGCAGAGTAGAGAGCCAGGGCGGGGACCCGGGAGAGTAGAGAGCCAGGGCGGACCCGACAGAGTAGAGAGCCAGGGCGGACCCGACAGAGAAGAGAGCCAGGGCGGACCCGGCAGAATAGTGAGCCAGGGCGGACCCGGCAGAATAGAGAGCCAGGGCGGACCCGACAGAGAAGAGAGCCAGGGCGGACCCGGCAGAATAGAGAGCCAGGGCGGACCCGACAGAGTAGAGAGCCAGGGCGGACCCGACAGAGTAGAGAGCCAGGGCGGACCCGGCAGAATAGAGAGCCAGGGCGGACCCGACAGAGAAGAGAGCCAGGGCGGACCCGGCAGAGTAGAGAGCCAGGGCGGACCCGACAGAGTAGAGAGCCAGGGCGGACCCGGCAGAGAAGAGAGCCAGGGCGGACCCGACAGAGAAGAGAGCCAGGGCGGACCCGGCAGAATAGTGAGCCAGGGCGGACCCGACAGAGTAGAGAGCCAGGGCGGACCCGACAGAGTAGAGAGCCAGGGCGGACCCGACAGAGAAGAGAGCCAGGGCGGACCCGACAGAGTAGAGAGCCAGGGCGGACCCGACAGAGTAGAGAGCCAGGGCGGACCCGACAGAGAAGAGAGCCAGGGCGGACCCGGCAGAATAGTGAGCCAGGGCGGACCCGGCAGAATAGAGAGCCAGGGCGGACCCAACAGAGAAGAGAGCCAGGGCGGACCAGGCAGAATAGAGAGCCAGGGCGGACCCGACAGAGAAGAGAGCCAGGGCGGACCCGGCAGAGTAGAGAGCCAGGGCGGACCCGACAGAGTAGAGAGCCAGGGCGGACCCGGCAGAATAGAGAGCCAGGGCGGACCCGACAGAGAAGAGAGCCAGGGCGGACCCGGCAGAGTAGAGAGCCAGGGCGGACCCGACAGAGTAGAGAGCCAGGGCGGACCCGACAGAGAAGAGAGCCTGGGCGGACCCGACAGAGTAGAGAGCCAGGGCGGACCCGACAGAGTAGAGAGCCAGGGCGGACCCGACAGAGAAGAGAGCCAGGGCGGACCCGGCAGAATAGAGAGCCAGGGCGGACCCGACAGAGAAGAGAGCCAGGGCGGACCCGGCAGAGTAGAGAGCCAGGGCGGACCCGGCAGAGTAGAGAGCCAGGGCGGACCCGGCAGAGTAGAGAGCCAGGGCGGACCCGACAGAGTAGAGAGTCAGGGCGGACCCGGCAGAGTAGAGAGCCAGGGCGGACCCGACAGAGAAGAGAGCCAGGGCGGACCCGGCAGAATAGAGAGCCAGGGCGGACCCGACAGAGAAGAGAGCCAGGGCGGACCCGGCAGAGTAGAGAGCCAGGGCGGACCCGGCAGAGTAGAGAGCCAGGGCGGACCCGGCAGAGTAGAGAGCCAGGGCGGACCCGACAGAGTAGAGAGCCAGGGCGGACCCGACAGAGTAGAGAGCCAGGGCGGACCCGACAGAGTAGAGAGTCAGGGCGGACCCGGCAGAGTAGAGAGCCAGGGCGGACCCGACAGAGTAGAGAGCCAGGGCGGACCCGGCAGAGTAGAGAGCCAGGGCGGACCCGACAGAGTAGAGAGTCAGGGCGGACCCGGCAGAGTAGAGAGCCAGGGCGGACCCGACAGAGAAGAGAGCCAGGGCGGACCCGGCAGAATAGAGAGCCAGGGCGGACCCGACAGAGAAGAGAGCCAGGGCGGACCCAGCAGAGTAGAGAGCCAGGGCGGACCCGGCAGAGTAGAGAGCCAGGGCGGACCCGGCAGAGTAGAGAGCCAGGGCGGACCCGACAGAGTAGAGAGTCAGGGCGGACCCGACAGAGTAGAGAGTCAGGGCGGACCCGGCAGAGTAGAGAGTCAGGGCGGACCCGGCAGAGTAGAGAGTCAGGGTGGACCCGGCAGAGTAGAGAGTCAGGGCGGACCCGGCAGAGAAGAGAGCCAGGGCGGACCCGGCAGAGTAGAGAGCCAGGGCGGACCCGGCAGAGTAGAGAGTCAGGGCGGACCCGGCAGAGTAGAGAGCCAGGGCGGACCCGGCAGAGTAGAGAGCCAGGGCGGACCCGGCAGAGTAGAGAGTCAGGGCGGACCCGGCAGAGAAGAGAGCCAGGGCGGACCCGGCAGAGTAGAGAGCCAGGGCGGACCCGGCAGAGTAGAGAGTCAGGGCGGACCCGGCAGAGAAGAGAGCCAGGGCGGACCCGGCAGAGTAGAGAGTCAGGGTGGACCCGGCAGAGTAGAGAGTCAGGGCGGACCCGGCAGAGTAGAGAGTCAGGGTGGACCCGGCAGAGTAGAGAGTCAGGGCGGACCCGGCAGAGTAGAGAGTCAGGGCGGACCCGGCAGAGTAGAGAGCCAGGGCGGACCCGGCAGAGTAGAGAGCCAGGGCGGACCCGGCAGAGTAGAGAGTCAGGGCGGACCCGGCAGAGAAGAGAGCCAGGGCGGACCCGGCAGAGTAGAGAGTCAGGGTGGACCCGGCAGAGTAGAGAGTCATGTGAAATGACTTGTGAAATGTCATCAGTCGCTGCCAAAGTACTGTTCCAATTTAACTTCAATCTAGCCAAGTATATTTCAAATCCAAGGTGTGGTCTTGTTTTGCCCCTTTTATCGAGGATGCATTGAGAGGTGACTTGAGTGGCCTTGCGTCAGCCAGGAATCCCAGAATGCATCTCACACCAACCAGCAAGCGGATAGCATAGACAGTTTCTATGGCCGTAATTGGGTAAATAAACGGTGGTCTCAAGTCTGGCGGTCCCTTGTTTGTTGATCCCAAGTCCAGTGGTCTCAGTGCTTCTAAGTCCCGTGGTCCCAATTTTGGTGTTCCTGAAGGTCCTTCATCTGTAATCAGTGCTGCTGGTGATGGCAACTGCGCCTACCGAGGCGGCAGCGCCTCTTCTTTTTTTCTTTTCATCTGAATATCAACATTTGCAAGATTTAGTCAGTTAAAACAGTTTTGAGGTTAATTGATCAAATTTTTTGGGTCTCTGGAACATATTGAATATCAAAGTTTTTCTGAGATTTCTAGAGTAAAATGATACGGTTTTATTTTTTAAGTAAAAAGGTAAAATTAGACCCCACATTTGACACAGAAGTGCCCTGACGAGTGATGTGGTTGTTACTGGTGTTCTTTTTTTTTATTTTTATTAATACTTAATAATAATAATATTCAATAAATCACTTTAATATTCATTAACATTTATTATTGATTAATATGCTAAAGGTAATTTAAGAGTTGTCATGATTTAAATATGTTTATATTCATATGCCTGTATATAAATACAAATACATGTATATATGTTTACCAGATGAATCTCTTTGACAAGGATCTCTTTGAATCATTTGTAGGGGTTTGCACATGAAGTCCAGCCAGAAGAGCACTGGACCCATTTGAAAACATCAACACTATATGAAACCTTTGACACTAAAGAACTGAATTAAATGTAAATCCGTTCAAATTGCATCAAGTGTAGTTTAGAGTCCTTCTTCAAACAAATATATCATTCTACCACAGGTAATGGGTGTATGAGAAATAATAGAACAATAAAACAAAAAATAACCCTATAAATAACCGACCCAAGGGTAGGACTCACAACATCATTTGAACAGGTGAATACCACAATATATTTTCATTATTAAACATTTTAACATGTTTGCTAATAATAATAGAACAAAAAAGTTATTGTTTGATTACATGCAGTATAATCAATGTAATTCAATGCTATTATATCAGGATGTCTTTCGTATGGTGAAGCTGCAAAGCTGACAGTAAATGATATTCCTCTTATTGCCTGACTTCATCAGAGACGCTTCCTCATCTTTAACTGAGGCTCCATCTGTCCGCCTGACACAGAGCCGCTGGACCACGAAGAGGACCTGGGAAGTGTTTCTCTCCCGTCCTGGAAAGGTGTAGTCCTCCATACACACAATCTGTGTGCCAAACCCGAGCCACCAGGGGGCGCCGTGAGCTCAAAGAGGATTTAACTAGCATCACAGAAGCTTTACAGCAAGCCTCATAATGCTTGTGCAGGGAAGGAGACCCTGTTTTATTTATTTTTAATGTATGTCGATAGAGGAGAGACTTATGCTGAATAAACTGCCGTTGTGGGAATTTATCATATCTGAAATGATCATAGCATTTTGGCAAGTCATTAAAAGGCTACATTAGTAAGTATAGAGGCAAATATGTAACAATGAATAGAATAATATAACCATTATTATTATTAATAAATTATGTTCTTATTCTTTTAACATATACTGATTAATTATTCAAACTTAATTTTCAATGCTGTCTATAAGGGCTGGTTATCGATGTCCCGATTCAATTCCGATTCACAAGATCTCAATTAAATTTTGTTGTTAATTTTCAATTCAATGAATTCAATGATTAAATTTTCACTGGCTCCACCACAAAAAAGTAATACATGAATAAAATAGTAATTGTGTTTGTTGTTTTTGACCCATGTGTCCTCATTCTGTAAATAAAGTTATGACACCCAACATTTTTTATACCAGTGAAATTGAACAATTCTCAAATCCAATTTGGATTCCACAGCTAAAACTACTAACTAAAATAAATGTCAAGGATTATTAAAGACAAGTAAACAATCAATAATAAAATAAGAACAAATAATTAAACTACAAGCAACAGCACAAATAAATGAGACAACAATAGAACAAAGTTACAAATGAAATAAGTTTTTTCAGCTGGCCTAACAGAAGTTTTGGGACTGGAACACCAGCTTCATTGTGGCCATTGTCCTGCTGGACGGTCCAGCCCTGGACCCATTACACGTCCTGCCCAACAGTCCTGGGCCAGTTACCCGTCCGCCCATCAGCCCTGGGCCAGTTACCCGTCCTGCCCAACAGCCCTGGACCAGTTATCTGTTCTGCCCAACAGCCCTGGGCCAGTTACCCGTCCTGCCCAACAGCCCTGGGCCAGTTACCCGTCCTGCCCAACAGCCCTGGACCCGTTACCCATCCCGCCCATCAGCCCTGGGCCAGTTACCCGTCCTGCCCAACAGCCCTGGGCCAGTTACCCGTCCTGCCCAACAGCCCTGGGCCAGTTACCCGTCCTGCCCAACAGCCCTGGGCCAGTTACCCGTCCTGCCCATCAGCCCTGGACCCGTTACCCATCCCGCCCATCAGCCCTGGGCCAGTTACCCGTCCTGCCCAACAGCCCTGGACCCGTTACCCATCCCGCCCATCAGCCCTGGGCCAGTTACCCGTCCTGCCCAACAGCCCTGGGCCAGTTACCCGTCCTGCCCAACAGCCCTGGGCCAGTTACCCGTCCTGCCCATCAGCCCTGGGCCAGTTACCCGTCCTGCCCAACAGCCCTGGGCCAGTTACCCGTCCTGCCCAACAGCCCTGGGCCAGTTACCCGTCCCGCACAACAACCCTGGGCCAGTTACCCGTCCTGCCCATCAGCCCTGGGCCAGTTACCCGTCCCGCCCATCAGCCCTGGGCCAGTTACCCGTCCTGCCCATCAGCCCTGGGCCAGTTACCCGTCCTGCCCATCAGCCCTGGGCCAGTTACCCGTCCCATCCATCAGCCCTGGGCCAGTTACCCGTCCCACCCATCAGCCCTGGGCCAGTTACCCGTCCCGCCCATCAGCCCTGGGCCAGTTACCCGTCCTGCCCAACAGCCCTGGACCAGTCACCCGTCCTGCCCATCAGCCCTGGGCCAGTTACCCGTCCTGCCCAACAGCCCTGGACCCGTTACCCGTCCTGCCCAACAGCCCTGGACCCGTTACCCGTCCCGCCCATCAGCCCTGGGCCAGTTACACGTCCTGCCCAACAGTCCTGGGCCAGTTACCCGTCCGCCCATCAGCCCTGGGCCAGTTACCCGTCCTGCCCAACAGCCCTGGACCCGTTACCCATCCCGCCCATCAGCCCTGGGCCAGTTACCCGTCCTGCCCATCAGCCCTGGGCCAGTTACCCGTCCTGCCCAACAGCCCTGAACCAGTTACCCGTCCTGCCCATCAGCCCTGGGCCAGTTAGCCGTCCTGCCCAACAGCCCTGGGCCAGTTACCCGTCCTGCCCATCAGCCCTGCACCAGTTACCCGTCCTGCCCATCAGCCCTGGGCCAGTTACCCGTCCTGCCCATCAGCCCTGGGCCAGTTACCCGTCCTGCCCATCAGCCCTGCACCAGTTACCCGTCCTGCCCAACAGCCCTGGGCCAGTTACCCGTCCTGCCCATCAGCCCTGCACCAGTTACCCGTCCTGCCCATCAGCCCTGGGCCAGTTACCCGTCCTGCCCAACAGCCCTGGGCCAGTTACCCGTCCTGCCCATCAGCCCTGCACCAGTTACCCGTCCTGCCCAACAGCCCTGGGCCAGTTACCCGTCCTGCCCATCAGCCCTGCACCAGTTACCCGTCCTGCCCATCAGCCCTGGGCCAGTTACCCGTCCTGCCCAACAGCCCTGAACCAGTTACCCGTCCTGCCCATCAGCCCTGGGCCAGTTACCCGTCCTGCCCAACAGCCCTGAACCAGTTACCCGTCCTGCCCATCAGCCCTGGGCCAGTTAGCCGTCCTGCCCAACAGCCCTGGACCCGTTACCCATCCCGCCCATCAGCCCTGGGCCAGTTACCCGTCCCGCCCAACAGCCCTGGGCCAGTTACCCGTCCTGCCCATCAGCCCTGGACCCGTTACCCATCCCGCCCATCAGCCCTGGGCCAGTTAGCCGTCCTGCCCATCAGCCCTGGGCCAGTTACCCGTCCTGCCCAACAGCCCTGAACCAGTTACCCGTCCTGCCCATCAGCCCTGGGCCAGTTAGCCGTCCTGCCCAACAGCCCTGGACCCGTTACCCATCCCGCCCATCAGCCCTGGGCCAGTTACCCGTCCCGCCCAACAGCCCTGGGCCAGTTACCCGTCCTGCCCATCAGCCCTGGACCCGTTACCCATCCCGCCCATCAGCCCTGGGCCAGTTACCCGTCCTGCCCATCAGCCCTGGGCCAGTTACCCGTCCTGCCCATCAGCCCTGGACCAGTTACCCGTCCTGCCCATCAGCCCTGGGCCAGTTACCCGTCCTGCCCATCAGCCCTGGGCCAGTTACCCGTCCTGCCCAACAGCCCTGGGCCAGTTACCCGTCCTGCCCATCAGCCCTGGGCCAGTTACCCGTCCTGCCCATCAGCCCTGGGCCAGTTACCCATCCTGCCCATCAGCCCTGGGCCAGTTACCCGTCCTGCCCAACAGCCCTGGGCCAGTTACCCTTCCTGCCCAACAGCCCTGGGCCAGTTACCCATCCTGCCCATCAGCCCTGGGCCAGTTACCCGTCCTGCCCAACAGCCCTGGGCCAGTTACCCGTCCTGCCCAACAGTCCTGGGCCAGTTACCCGTCCTGCCCAACAGCCCTGGGCCAGTTACCCGTCCCGCGCAGCAGTGAAATTCTTCTGGATAAAGTGAAGCCAAGCTGCTCTACTTCTCCTGTAGTTGTATTCAAATGTTTGATCAATAATGACACTGTATAACTAGTGAAATGCAAGCTGGCAGATGTTTATTTTATGTTCAGGAGAATGAAAATACAGACTAATAAGACAGAAAGCCAACCTTGGGAAAGTCCCTGTAAAATCAATCCACATCGAGGTAAATCTGGGGTATACAAGTTTTTATAATAAAGGTAACTAAATTTTATTGTCAACTACAAGATCTCTCACAGATTTACACAAAAGTTCAGGGAACATAATTTGCCACATGAACAGAAGTTTGTTTCACGTAGAAAAGTTTACAACTCTCCACAGTCTTCGACGCTGATGGTTTTAGTGGGTTTGCCGTCCTTAGTGCCCAGCTCTGCTATTCTCTTCACCACATCCATGCCTTCTTTGACGAAGCCGAAAGCCACGTGCTTGAAGTCCAGGTGTTCTGCTTTCTTGAGTGTGATGAAGAACTGCGAGCTGTTGGTGTCTCTGCCGCGGTTGGCCATGGACAGCAGTGAGACCCCGGCCCTGTGTGCCTCACGTCGAAGTTCTCGTCCTCAAACTTCCCTCCGTAGATGGACCTTCCTTCTGTTAAACCTCAAACATTTTTAAGAAAAGGGATGAGACAAAATTATAAATTATGTTAATATTCATTTAAAATGTGTGATTTAGATTTATAGATCTGCAGACGCTCTGAATGAAAGTGTAACTTCACTCTCTGCCAGTAGATGGCGCTTATGGAACAGCAGAAACACAGCGATTACTTCTGTAGAGTAAGTAGCGCTGCGCTTCTTACCATGATTTACACGTAACATGGAGGTAAGATGGGGAAAAATGCCATCAAAACTTTTCTGAATACAATCATATAACTGTGAAAGTCTGGGCCTGTAGAACGCGCAACAGCATCATGGTTTTACTGTGAAACTCGTTTAATTAAATCATAGCCCTTGAAATTTAATAAGCATTAACATTAAAGAATTTTGCGATTCCCGTTTTATGTGTCCCCAAATTTAAAACCTCTTGAAATCATAATTGAGACTTTTCTTATACAATTTTAGATATTTGAGACTTTTTATGGGCTTAAATTTGACAAATTAAAAAATTCAAGTCTTTTTATGGACCCGCGACCTGTTAACAAGCAGATAGCTATAAATCATTAGAAAGGTCTTAGGGTTTATTATAAAATATGAAACGATTATGATTAAAATCTGTGATGATCATTTCTTATTTTTCTGTCAAGAAATCTTATGCATTCACTGAGGGGAAAAACCCTCATGTTCACTTTATATTTCATTAAAGACTATATTATTTTTCCTATTTATTTTACCCAGAATAGTGTGTTGTGAGCATTAGTGAGTACACACACGTAATGTAAAATCTGTTTCATTCTAATCGTAGCCGGGTGGGCCCTCGTGCTGATGAAGTGCAATAAATCGAATAAAAATATATGGGCAAAGGCATCCAGCCTCGCCGTAGCAGAATAAACGCAGAGAGAGATCTGTTGACTGACGAAACATGAAAACAAACACGATTGTGACAATATATGGTTCTTCTGTGTTCAAGCCATCTCGGGTATTTTAAAGCATATTTACAATGCAAAGCTAATCGATATAGCCTTTAGAATACAATAAAATAATATAATTCTGCCTCAATCTAAGACATGAAGTCACATTAGACCACAAAAAGTTATTTCAAACACTCGACTGACGTTATGAAGTGAAGTGAGTAGAAACATGTCATTAAATGTCCTCATTTGTTGGACAACAGGTTTGTAAATGCTTCTCATTGCAAGTTTGGAAAGATGCAGGTTATGAGAGATTTAAACTCTCAGCGCTTGCTGAGATGGCACACACACACACACACACACACACACACACACTCACCTCTGGTAAGAACACGATCGGCTCAAAGTGGATCTCCTCGTTCCGGGGAGATTCGTCATCACTGCCCTCCTCTTCTCCTTCATGGTGTCCTTCCCCTCCTTCAGCTCGCACTGCTGCACTACCAAAGACCGTGGCTCCGGCGTTTGACCACGAAAAATTATCATCTACAGAAATAAACGTGTGTAAAAACCAGTGCTTTAAGTGGCCCAAAAGAGGTGTCGGTACTCTATTATTATGTTTTTTTTTGTTGTTGTTTTTTTGACTCCCCTCCTCCCCTGAGGTAACAACAACTATATTGAAGGGGTTTTATATACAGCAGTCAACAGACGACCTTATAAAACATAATAAATCCTTTTATTAGTTTGTGGATTTGCTTGAGCTAGAAAGAGCTACTGAACATAAATAAAATGTGCAAAAGGGTATTGAAAATTTTTGAACAAAATGTATATAAAATAAAATTCTAAAACATAATAACATAATAACCATAGAACAGTAGAACATAAACATGTCTTGAAGATGGTTAATTTCTTTACCCCTGAAAAATATACAAAAGCAGATTCAGCAAATTACAATCACACTACACCAAATGAAAAATGAGAAATACTGTACAAATCATTTTACCTAGAAAAGGCTCCAGCACGTTTTGGGCTCCACTTTCCCTGCACTTTGGGCTTCGCAGTTTGTGGATGCTGCACTTCTCCTCCCTAGTGCCAGCCATGTCTGCACATATGTTTGTGCATTAAACTGATCCAAGGGTGGTCCGTTGCATTTCAGGAAGATCAGATTTGAAAGCCTTTTGATGTCGAGAGAGTTTCTTTTATCTGTCAAAGTATCATTCATTGAGCTGAAAGCTCGCTCGCATTCACTTGTTGATACTGCAATGGTGTGGACAGCTTTAAGAAGAGGCTTCAGGGCTTCTGGTGTCTTGGAAGCTTTAAGGTCTTTATACTCCCTAAATCCTAGGACACTTTCCCTCTCCCCAACTCTGAATCTCTGACATAAACGTCTGACCTCTGCATCCCCATATTGAATATCTAGAGATGCAGGCCAGGAGTCAGACTGGAGGACCTTGATGTCTGAGAGGAGGTGACTATCTGTCCTTTCAGATGAGGTTCTACTGACATGTGAGGAAGTTGTTGGAGTCATCCTGCACTTAACATTTTCAGCCAGGCTACGGAAAAATTGCCCAGGGTTGATTTTTATAACCCTCTGATTTTCATGCAGGCATACATTTCTGAAGAATTTCTTCTTTTCAGCTTCAATGGCAGTTTGTGTGTAGGGACCAGGTGTGGATACCATTGACTCAAACACCCGGATTTGTCGGTCCAGCTGCCTGTCGGCTTGGTCCAAAGTCATGTCCCGTCTCTGGAGCATTCTTGAGAGGTCACTGAGTTCTGTGAGAGCGTCATACATGATGCCAAGATTGACCACAAAAGAATCAGTAGTGAGAACATCATTGAGTCCTTTGTATTTTGCTCTCTCTCTTGAGTCCCTGCTGGTATCAGCAGCAGCACTTGTAAAGTGTACCTGCAGAGCTTGGTAGTTCTCCCATACTGCTTTCACTGTTCTCTCACTTGAAGCAACCCAACGCACTGATAAAACACGGCCTATCACAAGGAGACGCTGTCCAACATTGTGAGCACTCTCGGTTAACTCCCTTTGGTTTTTTGGGGATGCATGGTAGAGGGAGTAAAGCTGATCTAAAAATATTTTAAAGTGGTTGATTCCTCCTACCTCCTTCAAAACATCACAAACTGCCAGTTCCAGTCTGTGATTGGAACAATGCCAGACAAACAGGTAAGGGAATTTGGAACAAAGCTGCGCAGCAACTCCTGCTTTCCTCCCAAGCATCACTGAGGCTCCATCACAAGCAAATGCCAACAAATGTTCCTGTAGGTAGTGAGGGTCAAAGCCATTATTATGAAGACATCCTAACAGTGCCTCAGTGATGTCCTTAGCTGTGGTCCCCTGCAGCTCAATCAGTTCAAAAATATTGTGTCTGGCTTTTCACTGGAAATAGCTGACCGCAGGCACACGACAAGCACAGACTTTCCACTTATTGTAGTGGATTCATCAATGAGCACACACAATTTTCTTTCATTCATCACTATGTCATTGACTACCTTCTTTTTCATTTCAGCTGCAATGTGATCCAGTATATTTGCACATGAGTTATTAGAGTGCAAAACTCTGCCCATCTTGACACCATTTAAGACTTGCAACTGGACATCTATTGGCATGTCTGTAAAGGGACGCCCATGCTTGCCAATCTTATAAGCTGTTCTAAACACATTGCAAGTTGAAGCGTAGTCAGCCTTTCTCATATCTTCAATGTGTTTTTGCATTGTATTTTGTGTTGCCTTCTCTTTTATTTCAACTGCTTTCTTGTGATAAATTGAGTCTCTGTGCTCTTTTATTTTCTTTCGTAGTGAGTTTTGTTGTGCAGCCTTGTCCCTTCCAAAAGACGAGATTAAGCACCCACTCCACTCCTGCGACACTCTCTGCCCTTGCTGCATGTCCACGCGAGCACAAACGTGACTACACACACTACAACCCAACTTTTGATTTCTGCTCATCAGCCACTTGTAATTTGTGGAGAAATACCGGACTTGTGCTTGAGACCAACATTCTGGCCACTCATGCTCGCTAACGCGGCTGTTGTCATCGGTAGAAGTGGTGTCACTCTCGTCCTCGTTGCCACATGTGAGAACCTCATCGACAGCGGCACAAGTGCTGCTTTCATTAACTTGGGTCTGACCTGCAGCGATATCATTCTGGCTTGGTGGGGTGTCAGCCAGCGAGTCCTCTGATTCTGACCTAGTTCTTTTATTACTCAGAGTCTGAAGCCAGGAGAGCATATTAAATGTTCATTGTATTTGTGTTTTATTTGCATTTATGGTTGCGCGTTTCACACACCCACCGTTGTGTTGACACTGACAGCGCCGCGGCAAAAGCGACGCATGCGCTTTTCACTTGTAAAACTCAAGGCTGTATGGGTAATGTAGTCTCTGCTCTCGGTGGGACAAATCAGGAAGCGTGCATTGTGAAGGGCGCTCTGAAAAGCGGCAGCGCAGCCAAAGGATTAAAACAGATGAGCAAATGAGCGTACCGGTACGCTAAAAGCACGTTCTGGGCGCACGGAGAGGTGGCGGTATGCTCAAGAGCTATATTTGGAAGTGGCGGTACTGAGTACCGGCGCGTACCGGCCCACTTAAAGCACTGGTAAAAACACTAAAAACATCACACCGCCAACAGCAATACTGACAGCAGCAGTGTGTACAAACACATGAATGGCTTATAAAAACACAAAATGCTTTTAGTGTCCTGCACAATTAGATAGTAGGGCTATGATGACAATCAGAAAATACAGCCTTTGGGGAAGTTCATTATTAATAAATGCAAAAATGACTCAATGCCAGTATCATATTGGCCCGATACTGCGCTCGTGTACTCGCACTCTACAATGCTTCGATACATAAAACCGATACTTGCAGAGTGTGTACAGTGTTCGTGTCAAGACAAAGAAACACTGACAACAGAGCAAACAAACATCATAATGGAGATATCAGACAAAGATGACTATAAAGTAAAAGTATCTATTTAGTAGAAAATTAAACAAATTAAAATATGCCTTTATAGCTGCTGTGTGTGAGCTGATAAGCGAAACACGAGGAGTGGATTGAGAGTGCAGCAGCACAGACGCGCAAACCATTATCACTCCACAACCCTGTGTGTGGAGACCACCTTGCGGCCTGAAATCACTCCCATTATAACCCCTTCCATCAGGAATTCCCCGTCACACCAAATGAAAAGAGCCCTGAGGCACACTGGGCTGACACACTGGGCTGACACACCGGGCTGAGACACCGGGCTGAGACACCGGGCTGACACACCACACTGGGCTGAGACACCGGGCTGAGTGAACAATGCCTAACCGGTTATACGCTCGACGGTACAATGCCTGAAATCACTCCCATTATAACCCCTTCCATCAGGAATTCCCCGTCACACCAAATGAAAAGAGCCCTGAGACACACACCGGGCTGAGACACCGGGCTGAGACACCGGGCTGACACACTGGGCTGACACACTGGGCTGACACACCACACCGGGCTGACACACCACACCGGGCTGACACACTGGGCTGACACACTGGGCTGACACACCGGGCTGACACACCGGGCTGACACACCGGGCTGACACACTGGGCTGACACACTGGGCTGACACACTGGGCTGAGTGAACAATGCCTAACCGGTTATACGCTCGACGGTACAATGCCTCACTGGTTATACGCATTAAAGGGACTGTGTGTAACTTTTTAGGTAATTTATTATCTAAAATCAATATTTTTATTCATAAATATGTCCTCAGTGGTGTACAAATATTGGCTCTGCCAATTATCTGACTTATCCTCGTAAACTAAGAATTTATTATCTTTATATACATGGGACGGGCAAGTCCACGGAGGCTCCCATGTCATTCCACCATCTTGAAAAACTATAATAGCAGAGAGGGTCAAAAAGTACTAGGCAAACGCGTTTCCACAACGTGTTTTTCGTTCAGAGCCAGCGTCACGTGACTGAAGCAGCAGAACCGGACGAGCAGAGCAGTGGAGGCGCTCGTCTAAACCATAGGCGGTCTAAACCCGGCAATTTTAAAAAGCTGAATTGCAATTTTATTTTAAATGGCGTATCATACGTATGCCGAGCCACAGGAGAAGAAATCCTCGTCGCCAAAGTCCCACATTGAACGAAAAAGGAAACGTGACCGCAGAGTACAAAAAACAAGAGTAAATGTCGGGATAGCTTCTTTTTTTTTTTTCAGGTGGAAAGAGCGAATGAAGGAGAAATATTTCAAAAGAGACGCTGAAGTTCCCTGCTTTCTCCTCGACAGGTAAGTCAATGTTTTTTACAGGCAATAATTCATACTGTAGTAAACATAGTAGTAACATACACTCACCGGCCACTTTATTAGGTACCCCATGCTAGTAACGGGTTGGACCCCCTTTTGCCTTCAGAACTGCCTCAATTCTTCGTGGCATAGATTCAACAAGGTGCTGGAAGCATTCCTCAGGGAGTTTGGTCCATATTGACATGATGGCATCACACAGTTGCCGCAGATTTGTCGGCTGCACATCCATGATGCGAATCTCCCGTTCCACCACATCCCAAAGATGCTCTATTGGATTGAGATCTGGTGACTGTGGAGGCCATTTGAGTACAGCGAACTCATTGTCATGTTCAAGAAACCAGTCTGAGATGATTCCAGCTTTATGACATGGCGCATTATCCTGCTGAAAGTAGCCATCAGAAGTTGGGTACATTGTGGTCATAAAGGGATGGACATGGTCAGCAACAATACTCAGGTAGGCTGTGGCGTTGCAACGATGCTCAATTGGTACCAAGGGGCCCAAAGAGTGCCAAGAAAATATTCCCCACACCATGACACCACCACCACCAGCCTGAACCGTTGATACAAGGCAGGATGGATCCATGCTTTCATGTTGTAGACGCCAAATTCTGACCCTACCATCCGAATGTCGCAGCAGAAATCGAGACTCATCAGACCAGGCAACGTTTTTCCAATCTTCTATTGTCCAATTTCGATGAGCTTGTGCAAATTGTAGCCTCAGTTTCCTGTTCTTAGCTGAAAGGAGTGGCACCCGGTGTGGTCTTCTGCTGCTGTAGCCCATCTGCCTCAAAGTTCGACGTACTGTGCGTTCAGAGATGCTCTTCTGCCCACCTTGGTTGTAACGGGTGGTTATTTGAGTCACTGTTGCCCTTCTATCAGCTCGAACCAGTCTGGCCATTCTCCTCTGACCTCTGGCATCAACAAGGCATTTCCGCCCACAGAACTGCCGCTCACTGGATGTTTTTTCTTTTTCGGACCATTCTCTGTAAACCCTAGAGATGGTTGTGCGTGAAAATCCCAGTAGATTAGCAGTTTCTGAAATACTCAGACCAGCCCTTCTGGCACCAACAATCATGCCACGTTCAAAGTCACTCAAATCACCTTTCTTCCCCATACTGATGCTCGGTTTGAACTGCAGGAGATTGTCTTGACCATGTCTACATGCCTAAATGCACTGAGTTGCCGCCATGTGATTGGCTGCTTAGAAATTAAGTGTTAAGGAGCAGTTGGACAGGTGTACCTAATAAAGTGGCCGGTGAGTGTAGTTCATACATAGTAAACGCTTGTAGATACGCACAGTCAAAAAAATACATGGTGAACGTTTGAAGAAATCAGACCAATCATAAAGGCTATCGCAATCATGTTTTTATTTTATCTGTCAGATAGCCTACGTCTCGTCTCTTTATACCTGACTACAGTGCTTTAAGTGGCCCAAAAGAGGTGCCGGTACTCTATAGCCTATCTATATATATATATATATATATATATATATATATATATATATATAGTTTTTTGTTTTTGTTTTTTTTACTGACTCCCAGCCTCCCCTGAGATAACAACTATATATTGAAGGGGTTTTATATACAGCAGTCTACGGAAGAGGATTATGAAACCATCTCGAGATTAAAGTCATTATAATTCGAGATAAAACTCGTTAAATTTAGAGGGGAAAAAAAGTCGAAATACAATCTTGAGAATAAACTCATTAAATTTCGAGAATAAAGTCGTTGTGTTTCGAGAAAAAACTTGAAATAGGCTAATCGTGAGAATAAACTAATAAAATTTCGAGAATAAAGTCGTTGTGTTTCGAGAAAAAAATCTAAATGAAATATAGATAATAACGCATTTGATCAGTTTTCATTGCATAGCCTACTGATAGAGGACATGGCAGAGTTGGATCACTTAGTCAAGCTATATGTTAGACTTTCTTTCAGTAACAAAGATCAACTTTAGCTAATTATGACAGAATAATAATTAGCATACGAACTTTAAAGAGAATTTGCAAGCGGCTAGGTCATTTTAGAAGAAAAAATCAGTCCAATAGCAGTAAACAGACGACCTCATAAAAAAATAATAAATCCTATTAGTTTGTGGATTTGCTTGAGAAATAGCAACTGAACATAAATAAAATGTGCAAAAGGGTATTGAAAAATGTTTGCACAAAATGTAGGCTACATAAAATAAATTATAAAACATAATAACATAATAGAAGAGTAGAACATAAACATGAGTCTTGAAGATGGTTCATTTTATCCATGGTATTTTAACCGAGCAGCTGGTTGTGCGTTTCACACACCCTCTCCGGCCCACGTTGAGTTGACACTGACAGCGGCAAAAGAGACGCATGCGCTTTTCACTTGTAAAACTCAAGGGTGTAGGGTAATGTAGTCTCTGCTCTCGGTGGGACGAATTAGGAAGCGTGCATTGTGAAGGGCGCTCTGAAAAGCGGCAGCGCAGCCAAAGGATTAAAACAGATGTGCAAATGAGCGTACCGGTACGCTAAAAGCACGTTCTGGGCGCACGGAGAGGTGGCGGTACGCTCAAGAGCTATATTTGGAAGTGGCGGTACTGAGTACCGGCGCGTACCGGCCCACTTAAAGCACTGCCTGACTACCATAAAATAAAGCAACTTTTTTTTCGGGAGCTTCCTCTTTTTCTCTGACTGAAAATATCTGTAGCCTACAGGGAGTCGAGAGAGTGGTAAAGCTCCCGACATGTCCTGTAACTTAGTTACAGGACATATTATATCACATTTAGAAAGAAGTCCTGTAACTAAGTTACCAAATAAACAGAAACCGACGCGACTGAAGAAGTGTGTCCTCTTTCTTTTGTGAAACCTAACAGTAATTTATTTCATACTGTAACATTATTTCATAATTCATACTGTAACATTTGTTTGTTCGCTGTGTCAAGATGCAGTTTGTTTGAAATAACAAACCTGTTCACCTGAAGGAAAACTGGACGAAGTGCTATTAGAAGACATCCTGTCAGAGCTTTTTGGTACATAACGGCCACTGTAGATGCAACACGCATTTGAAAAAGCGAGGCGCTGGAGAGCACAATTCGTTTGAATGCAAAATACAATTTCACCACTAGATGGGAGAAAATCTCACACAGAGCCCCTTTAAGCATGACAATAACTGAATGAAATATCTATTTGCTAAATGAATTAGGCCAACTAATTTGATTCATATTCATTTGGTTTCTCTACCCAATATTGTTTAAAATTACAAATACAATGAAAATACAGGAATCGGTGAGCACAAGAAAAATGAAAGTGTCGGTATCAGTGCATCCCGAACTGAAATGTACTGTATTATTTAGTGAAATAATAGCCCTGTGTGTTGATGAGAGCAGCAGTTCACACAGACACAGAAAACACCCAGAAACCTCAGACAGTACGTGTGTCCCTTTCTCTGCTGTGCTCTGGCTGGCACTACACCTTCAAGCTAAATTTCTCATTCTCACTAAGGAATAGTTCCCCCCCCCCCCATCATAATTTCATGATTTTTTGCTCAGCCCTGTTCACAGATCAGCCCTGTTCAAAAAATGTTGACGTTGATTGCACTCTTTATTATTAAAAATAAAATCTAATGACTGGTTAAACGCTGGTTAAGATGTAAACTGAACACTCACCTTTTTTGCCAAAAGCAAATTCTCCTGAAGTCTTTGCCAAGTCTGCAAATGAAAACGCACTCTCAGATGCAAATGCAAAAGGAAGACCTGCTGGAGAAGAGCAAAGACGTCAGACGAGACCGAAGGACTTCATTCCACATGCCAGAAAAGCAGTGCTAATATCCTTTATATGGGGAGGTGGGCTCATATAATACTGTCTGATTAGGGCTTGATGATGGTGTATTATAGTGGAGAATCTGGTTCAATTGGTATCATGGTTTCAGTGATGTTTTCAGTTTTCAGAAGAGCTCCACATGTAGTACTTATTTAATATGCAAAGGTGTCAGCCAATCACAGTCTCCTTTCAGTTATCAGTGTTTAGATCAAAAGGCTAAAATCTGGAGATGTTTTTTTCATGCCTCAATCCTTCATTATAAATGCAGGTCATGACTGCTCTGATCCGCCAGATAAACGCCCTCTGTTGCTGCTCTTACAGTCACGAGGTGTTAAACTGGAGTGTGTCCAGGCCAGCGCTGCTGTAGAAGTGAGGACACCTGTACCTGCAGTGGAGCTGGACTCGCTCTCGCTGATCCTCTTCGTGGAGAGGTCAATGGGGTCAATGCTGCCGTCCACGGGAGGCTCTTCTGCTGCTGCATCATGGGAAGGCTTCGGCTTCACCTGTGTGTCCAGAACAAGACACAAGCCAAATCAGTGCTGCTAATCACGTCTCATGTCAGTGTTCAGAAAGTCCTCTGACCTGAGCGAGCTGCAGTGTGTGTATCTCTGCGCTGAAGTCGTCGGGTCGCTCGGAGTCGGAGTCGCTGCTGACGCCGCAGAGGAAGGTGGGCGGCAGCTTCAGGAGTCTGGCTCTCTGCTCCTCGTCTGCAGTCGGCTGCTTCTCCCACACTAGTGTGACCTCAGAGTCTGCAGACACTAGGGCTGTCAACTTTAGTCGTTTAGTCGACTAATCGGTCGATGCCGTCTTGGTCGACTGACATTCTTATTGGTCGACCAGTTGCTTTTTTTTTTTTTTTTTTTTTTTTTTTTTTTTTACCAATAGAAAGAATTTTTCAATGATTTACTCCTTGATATTTATTCCTTTATAAGCAGTTATATATTACTGTATTCTAAATATAATTAGCCTATGGTTTATCCCCAACTTTAAATGCTTTAATTTAGGCTATTTTGTAACAGCGCCACCGTTTAGCGCACACACATAGAACACTCGGTTCGCACCTGTGGCTGCGCTGCTGCTTCGTGCTCAGTAAGGGATATAGGTAGTTTAGCTGTATTCATTCAGTTAGAACGCTACTTGTTTCGGTTTTTATGCTTTTATACACTATATGTTTTTATCTCGATGCGGCGTGGACGCACTTGGAAAAAAAGAGCACTTGGTCGCACCGCGACCGCGTTGCTTCCATCATGAGCGCGCACACCGCGCGCCTACATTTGAAATCGAACTTGAGCGCGCAAAAGACGTGAGCAGTCCCTTTAACGGCTTTATCATGCTGACTCAATAGATTGTGTTTTCTTGATATGTTTTTGTTTTTATTTGTACACTTGACGCATTTGAAAATACCCTAAATAATGTAACAAAACGAAAATAAACCTATATGCGGTCCTACAATACAGCCTATTATTATTAGGATTGTTTTTTAGGCTCTTTGGGTTTTTTTGTGTGTTTGTTTTAAAACGCCTAGATCGGCTGGACAAAAGTTAACCCATAGCTTTGAAAGTAAAGAAGAATATACAGCCTGTATAAACGACAGCTTTTGTTAGGATTTTTCATTGTGGCAGATAGCAGTTATATTGTTTGTAGCGTGTGGTGTGGTCAGGTGCGCGATTGGGACTGTTACTATAGACCTAGGAGGACAGTGCTCCTCACTTTTTCACCTCAAAAAAATCACTTAATTTTCGAAGAATTGTATTATTATTATAGTTTTATGTATTTTTGATGTTTTTTCGTTGTTGTTCTTGTCTTTTATAAATACTCTATGACAATTGTTAAAAAATGTTCAATCAAAACATCACGTCTTTTTTTTTTTTTTTTGTCGACTAATCGTTGCGCAGGACAAGACTTTGGTCGACTAAGGATTTCTTTGGTTGACTACAGCCCTAGCAGACACACACACTCCGTCAGAGTCCGCAGACACACACACTCTCCGTCAGAGTCCGCAGACACACACACTCCGTCAGAGTCCGCAGACACACACTCCGTCAGAGTCCGCAGACACACACTCTCCGTCAGAGTCCGCAGACACACACACTCTCCGTCAGAGTCCACAGACACAGGTCAGAGTCCGCAGACACACACACTCCGTCAGAGTCCGCAGACACACACACTCCGTCAGAGTCCGCAGACACACACTCCGTCAGAGTCCGCAGACACACACTCTCCGTCAGAGTCCACAGACACACACTCTACGTCAGAGTCCGCAGACACACACACTCTCCGTCAGAGTCCGCAGACACACACACTCTCCGTCAGAGTCCGCAGACACACACACTCCGTCAGAGTCCGCAGACACACACACTCCGTCAGAGTCCACAGAGACACACACTCCGTCAGAGTCCGCAGACACACACTCTACGTCAGAGTCCGCAGACACACACACTCTCCGTCAGAGTCCACAGACACACACTCTCCGTCAGAGTCCGCAGACACACACACTCCGTCAGAGTCCGCAGACACACACACTCCGTCAGAGTCCGCAGACACACACACTCCGTCAGAGTCCGCAGACACACACACTCCGTCAGAGTCCGCAGACACACACTCTACGTCAGAGTCCGCAGACACACACACTCCTTCAGAGTCCACAGACACACACTCTACGTCAGAGTCCGCAGACACACACACTCCTTCAGAGTCCGCAGACACACACTCTCCGTCAGAGTCCGCAGACACACACTCTCCGTCAGAGTCCGCAGACACACACTCTCCGTCAGTCCGCAGACACACACACTTCGTCAGAGTCCGCAGACACACACACTCCGTCAGAGTCCGCAGACACACACACTCCATCAGAGTCCACAGACACACACACTCCATCAGAGTCCGCAGACACGCACTCTCCGTCAGAGTCCACAGACACACACACTCCGTTAGAGTCCGCAGACACACACACTCCATCAGAGTCCACAGACACACACACTCCATCAGAGTCCGCAGACACGCACTCTCCGTCAGAGTCCGCAGACACACACTCTCCGTCAGTCCGCAGACACACACACTTCGTCAGAGTCCGCAGACACACACACTCCGTCAGAGTCCGCAGACACACACACTCCATCAGAGTCCGCAGACACACACTCTCCATCAGAGTCCGCAGACACACACTCTCCGTCAGAGTCCGCAGACACACACTCTCCGTCAGAGTCCGCAGACACACACTCTCCGTCAGTCCGCAGACACACACACTTCGTCAGAGTCCGCAGACACACACACTCCGTCAGAGTCCGCAGACACACACTCTCCGTCAGAGTCCGCAGACACACACTCTCCGTCAGTCCGCAGACACACACACTTCGTCAGAGTCCGCAGACACACACACTCCATCAGAGTCCGCAGACACACACTCTCCGTCAGAGTCCGCAGACACACACTCTCCGTCAGAGTCCGCAGACACACACTCTCCGTCAGTCCGCAGACACACACACTCCGTCAGAGTCCGCAGACACACACACTCCGTCAGAGTCCGCAGACACACACACTCCATCAGAGTCCACAGACACACACACTCCATCAGAGTCCGCAGACACGCACTCTCCGTCAGAGTCCACAGACACACACACTCCGTCAGAGTCCGCAGACACACACACTCCATCAGAGTCCACAGACACACACACTCCATCAGAGTCCGCAGACACACACACTCCATCAGAGTCCACAGACACACACACTCCATCAGAGTCTGCAAACACACACTCTCCATCAGAGTCTGCAAACACACACTCTCCATCAGAGTCTGCAAACACACACTCTCCATCAGAGTCTGCAAACACACACTCTCCATCAGAGTCTGCAAACACACACTCTCCATCAGAGTCTGCAAACACACACTCTCCATCAGAGTCTGCAAACACACACTCACCACCAGAGTCTGCAAACACACACTCTCCACCAGAGTCTGCAAACACACACTCTCCGTCAGAGTCCGCAAACACACACTCACCATCAGAGTCTGCAAACACACACTCACCATCAGAGTCTGCAAACACACACTCACCACCAGAGTCTGCAAACACACACTCACCATCAGAGTCTGCAAACACACACTCTCCATCAGAGTCTGCAAACACACACTCTCCATCAGAGTCTGCAAACACACACTCTCCATCAGAGTCTGCAAACACACACTCTCCATCAGAGTCTGCAAACACACACTCTCCATCAGAGTCTGCAAACACACACTCTCCATCAGAGTCTGCAAACACACACTCACCACCAGAGTCTGCAAACACACACTCTCCACCAGAGTCTGCAAACACACACTCTCCGTCAGAGTCCGCAAACACACACTCACCATCAGAGTCTGCAAACACACACTCACCATCAGAGTCTGCAAACACACACTCTCCATCAGAGTCTGCAAACACACACTCTCCATCAGAGTCTGCAAACACACACTCTCCATCAGAGTCTGCAAACACACACTCTCCATCAGAGTCTGCAAACACACACTCTCCGTCAGAGTCCGCAAACACACACCCTCCGTCAGAGTCTGCAAACACACACTCTCCATCAGAGTCTGCAAACACACACTCTCCATCAGAGTCTGCAAACACACACTCTCCATCAGAGTCTGCAAACACACACTCTCCATCAGAGTCTGCAAACACACACTCTCCGTCAGAGTCCGCAAACACACACCCTCCGTCAGAGTCCGCAAACACACACTCACCGTCAGAGTCCGCAAACACACACCCTCCGTCAGAGTCTGCAAACACACACTCACCACCAGAGTCTGCAAACACACACTCTCCACCAGAGTCTGCAAACACACACTCTCCACCAGAGTCTGCAAACACACACTCTCCATCAGAGTCTGCAAACACACACTCACCACCAGAGTCTGCAAACACACACTCTCCACCAGAGTCTGCAAACACACACTCTCCATCAGAGTCCGCAAACACACACCCTCCGTCAGAGTCCGCAAACACACACCCTCCGTCAGAGTCTGCAAACACACACTCTCCATCAGAGTCCGCAAACACACACCCTCCGTCAGAGTCTGCAAACACACATTCTCCATCAGAGTCCGCAGACACACACTCTCCGTCAGTCCGCAGACACACACACTTCGTCAGAGTCCACAGACACGCACCCTCCGTCAGAGTCCGCAGACACACACACTCCGTCAGAGTCCGCAGACACACACACTCCATCAGAGTCCACAGACACACACACTCCATCAGAGTCCGCAGACACGCACTCTCCGTCAGAGTCCACAGACACACACACTCCGTTAGAGTCCGCAGACACACACTCTCCGTCAGAGTCCACAGACACACACACTCCATCAGAGTCCGCAGACACACACACTCTCCGTCAGAGTCCGCAGACACACACACTCCATCAGAGTCCACAGACACACACACTCTCCGTCAGAGTCCGCAGACACACACACTCCATCAGAGTCCACAGACACACACACTCCATCAGAGTCCGCAGACACACACACTCTCCGTCAGAGTCCGCAGACACACACACTCCATCAGAGTCCACAGACACACACACTCTCCGTCAGAGTCCGCAGACACACACACTCCATCAGAGTCCACAGACACACACACTCCATCAGAGTCTGCAGACACACACACTCTCCGTCAGAGTCCGCAGACACACACACTCTCCGTCAGAGTCCACAGACACACACACTCCATCAGAGTCCGCAGACACACACACTCTCCGTCAGAGTCCACAGACACACACACTCTCCGTCAGAGTCCGCAGACACACACACTCCATCAGAGTCCACAGACACACACACTCCGTCAGAGTCTGCAAACACACACTCTCCATCAGAGTCTGCAAACACACACTCTCCATCAGAGTCTGCAAACACACACTCTCCATCAGAGTCTGCAAACACACACTCTCCATCAGAGTCTGCAAACACACACTCACCACCAGAGTCTGCAAACACACACTCTCCATCAGAGTCTGCAAACACACACTCTCCATCAGAGTCTGCAAACACACACTCACCACCAGAGTCTGCAAACACACACTCTCCACCAGAGTCTGCAAACACACACTCTCCGTCAGAGTCCGCAAACACACACCCTCCATCAGAGTCCACAGACACACACTCTCCATCAGAATCCGCAGACACACACTCTCCATCAGAGTCCGCAGACACACACTCTCCATCAGAGTCTGCAAACACACACTCTCCATCAGAGTCTGCAAACACTAACTCATGATCAAGTACAATCAAATATTTGTTGCAGCCTTGAGTATTTCAACTTGTTTTTTAGATTTCTCTTTGAAAATAGAAATGCTTGATTTTGAATTTATAAGTAAAGTCACAGTCACAGGCGTGTTTAGGCCTATAAAGTAGCTGGTAGGTGCCTACATGAAGAAAGACGTTCAGTACATCTAGATAAATCCGTGTGTTTGTCTGAAAACATTCACTATTACACTAGTCTCAATAATGCATGTCCCCTACTGTGATCCGACGCCCCATCAGCTCCGTCCGGATACAGCTTTCCTTTCAGATTCCTCACTGCGGTGCCGGTTTCAAAATCTTCCTCTGTGCAACACGGAGAGAGAAAACAATAGGTTACTGTCGTAACCCCGGTTCTCTGAAACCTAGTGGAGAGATCCACCTATGAGAAGGGCATCCGTACCTGGGCTGCGTTCAGCACCAACAAAACGTTGCAGAGCGCTTTTTAAACAGAAACGGTGACGCGTTGAACGCACTGTTGTGATGACGCAAGAGTTGCAACTATGGCAGCTGAGAAGGCTTTTTGTGTTCTTTGTGAAGAATTTTCGAAGCATGATGAAATCGGTATAAATATGTGTTTAATACTACAAAATATGCCCGATGTTACAGTTACTGTACTTGCCGCCCAGAACACAAGAGCACATCCCAATTGAGTGAAGGGATTTGTGGAAACTGAAATGGAAGCACACATCTTACCTAATAAAGACTAAAACACATCTATTTAGCCTCACATACTGACTTTATTTGTTGTTCATACTGTTTTAATACCCTGTATTTTCTTTTTTCATTTTTAGGAAAAGCACTTTACCATTGTTTATTTCTATACCAAATGTCATACACTTGCAATGAAGCTAAAAATATAAACAACTACATCATTATGTTGATATCCTATATTTTTACAATAAAACTTATGACAAATATGTCTTCTAATATCCTCAGTTGTTGTGTATCGAACACATTTGTAAATTACTTCCAGTGTGCGCGTTCACTTTAATACCGCGTGCTGTACATACATGTTGCTGCTGATTGGACTGCAGTTCTGACACGCCCACCAAACAAGAGAAAACGCATCTCAAACCCCGTTGCACACCGGTGCACGCCGTTTCCAGGAAACATGACGTTCAACCCAGAAACCGTAGCAAAACGTTGCGCGCTAGACAGACAGAAGTGCGCAGCCAATGCCAGGTAAGGCCCCGCCCCTGAGGGCATATAATGCCTGCAAGAGCTGCTGTTCTCCAGTAAGTATATTTGCTTCTCGTGCAGCAAGCGGGGCAAAGCTGGTGGATCTCTCCACTCGATGTTTCAGAGAACCGGAGTTACGATAGTAACCTATTGTTCTCTTTCATCATCTCGTGTTCGAGATCCACCTATGGGAGCCAGAGGAAGACGGTCAACCAAAGGGACGGTGCCTGACACGTCCCATAATCATGAACCCGCCATACTGACGCACACACATAACTGCTGTGTACAGGCAGGACATGAAACGTGTTTGGCACACACAAGAGAAGGAAGGGTTAAGACCCCACCCCCAAAACAGAATGTGCTACCGAGGTACTGGTGACATCCAGCCGATAGTAATGTACAAATGTATGGGGAGAAGCCCAGCTGGCAGCAGAACAAATATCCTGCAGCGATCCTCCCCTGAACAGAGCCCAAGAGGCAGCTAAGCCCCTCGTGGAATGAGCTCTGATGTCCCCTGGGGGCTGGACTCCCTTCGATTAAGGTAACTAAGGTATCTGAAGGTCCCTTCAGATAAAGGTAACTAGGGGCTGGACTAAAAACGTCGTCACTTATCTGATGATGACCGTAGATTCATAAAATATAGATGTTTTTTTTATTCCTGTGGACAATGATCTCAGTGTTATTTTATAGATTAATGATGACCGATTAATGCAAGACAAACTTTTCATTGCAATTTATTTATTTATTTCATAATGACAGCGTCACAATATGCCAAAATTACAGCGTCCACAAGCCAATGTGAGAGGTGTTGCTTAGATATGGGATTCCCCTTGCGAGGGGGTGCCCATGAAAAAAAGAGCTGGTCACTCTTCCGAAAAGTACTGGTCCTAGCCAAATAAGTCCGTAAGGCACGAACAGGACACAGGGTATTCAGCCTTTGATCTTTCGCAGAGGAAAAAGGTGGAGGGTGAAAAGCAGACAGCTCTAACAACTCCGATGTGAACGGAGGAAGCATTTCGGCATGAAGGCCGGATTAGGCTTAAGAAATAAATTTATCTCTACCGAGAGAGAATTTAGTGCACAAGGAATGGACCGAGAGTGCATGTAGCTCACTGACACGTTTAGCTGACGCCAAGGCCAAGAGCAAAGCTGTCTTAAGGACAGCAGCTTTAGGGAAATATTTCCCAGGGGCTCAAACGGGAATTGTGAGAGAGCATCCAGCACCATGGAGAGATCCCATTCAGGGACCATTCTTCTGATGACTGGCAAAGAGCGACGGGCACCCTTCATAAATCTGCGGATTAGAGGATGCTGCCCAACCGTTGAGCCCTCAAAACCCACATGGCAGGCCGAAATCACAGCCAGGTAGACCTTAATCGTGGAAAAAGACCCACCCTTATCCATGAGGTCTTGGAGGAAATACAAAATATCAGGAACTGCACACTGATAAGATGTGAGACCATGCCCATCACACCACCCTTCGAACACTTGCCCCTTACAACCGTATAAGGACCACGTAGAAACCGGTCCTACCCTTCAAGTGCTCATAGCCAGTTGGGTCCTCAGGTCAACTGGGAAAGAGTAAACTCGTCCATAGACTGAGGATCTCTTTTCTAGTTTGGAGATGGATTCGGCCACCGCATCTCTAAGATGGGTGTGTGGATGGTCGCGCTTGCAAAACTCCTTCAGTGAGAGAATCGTGCCAAAACTGGAGCGCAGGTAAAAGAAAGACGCAACTGTACAAATCGAGTTATTTCGGGAACTTTTTTGCCCCATGCACACAAGTAGTCATTTAGACATTTGCAACAGTTCATTTTTTTACACAAAGTTTGATTTTACGCGGTCAGTCTGTTTTGCAGTCCCTGCCTCTGTTGTTTTCGCTTGCAGATTGCTGTTCACAGGCCTGCAATGCTTTTGGCCGCATTTGTGCGCAAAAACCGTGCCAAAAGTGTAAGCGCGGAAAAATGAAAGTCCGAAGAATACAGATCCTATTTATTTTGCGTTAGCATGAAGCTGCAGCTTCAAAATACATGAAATACACTTACGAATAACAGTTAAATGCTGCAAATATTTTTTTCTTACATTTGAAGGGCGATTTACACCTTTACAAATCTTCTCTTGCGCATGCAAATTTAATTTACGCTTGCAATCTTATGTACACTTTCACAAATCTTACCCTGCGCATGCGATTCATTATGTCATCATTTTACCTTCATATAGGGACTTGCTCGCTTTCGGTCAATGAGTTGTGCCTGGAATTCAGGCTGGCTAACTCTCACAAGTTGGGACCCCGGCCTGGATATGTGCCTGAGGTTCCTACCTCTCCCTAAAGGTGGGACCAGGTAGTGAGCCTGCAAGCGCTGCCCCAGAGGAGGCAGACCCAGCCCTGGCTTCTCTGTCCATCCGCTTCATTGCGGTTATACATGCACAAAACGTAAGCCTTAGGACCTCAGACCAGATCTTGTCTGTTAAGGAAATCAGCAGAAAAGGGAAGGCTGTTTCCATGCGAGGTTGGCCCACTAAATGAGTGGTTGCCTTCATCTTGGTGAAAATATGATTATTTATATGAAATATATATGATTATTTATCCACGTGATAACATGTTTAACGGTACAAGGCATTAGGAAAATATGAAATACGGATGTGCCGTCACAATACATTAATACAAATCCTATCTACCTAGGCTACCTTAGTAACCTATCCTTGCCTTATTTGTGAATAAATACATCAAATAGTGTAAAATACATTTCAAAGAAACTTTTTCTCAATATTTTCAACTGGCCAAATAGTATTTTTAATTGATTTACATTTTTAATGGAAACTGATAGACCTTATTGTGCATTATTTGCACAAAACTATTTTCTCAAAATCTGCTATTATCATGATAAGCAATTATCTCTGTAGTTAAAACATTAAAAAATTGCATGCCAAAGGAAAAGTGTTCAAAAGCATTTCCCCCACAACAAATATTTCTTTATATTGTATATATAACTTCTCAGTAATGATTTCATGTAGTTTAAGTGTTTAACACCATTAATTAGAATGGCATATTTAATCTAAATGTTTATATCATAAGTAAAAGTTTAAATCATTATTTTATTTATGTTATGTTATTGTGAACATGCACATGCATCAGGACTCATAATTAAGATTTACGGTTTTACAGTTGTGGTGCTTTCAGAGTTAAGCTTGACTATGACTGAAGAGGTACTGATACCTTTCTGTATAAGTTGGGCCGTTCTGCCAGTATTCACAAGCTTGTGAGGGGTTTGTAAAGGAATATCCAATAGCAGCCGCTTACACTCCTCAAATTTTGTCTTGAACTCTTCTGCAAGCTCTGGTGCTCTTGAATTCTGCGAATACAAGCTTTTTTCATCTTCTTCCCCTGTAACGAGGTCAACCTTCTCAGGCATCTGAACAACTGGCTCAAACTGAATATCGTCATTATCATCCGTTTTGTACATTTCATCTTCTTGATCGGCAGAGGTGTCTGTCTTGGAGCTGGAATTAATTCCTGTAAACAGCTTCTGGCCAGCCCCTGCAAAGCCTTTGAAAGTGGGATCCTCCTGGCCAAACTGAAAACTACCATGTGACGTTGCCAAATCTGCAAAACTAAAAGAGTCAGGCTTACCGGTAAGGAGGGGATTATTATCGTGACTACCAGTGTCTACGGGCTCATCTGAGGAACTTGTGATTGCCTCTTTTTCCTTCTCTTCGTGTGGTTCAGAAATATCCTTCTGGCCGAACTGAAAACTACCTTGTGAGCACGTTGCCAAGTCTGCCAAACTAAAAGAGCCAGGTTTACCGGTAAGGAGGGGATTATTATCGTGACTACCAGTGTCTACGGGCTCATCTGAGGAACTTGTGATTGCCTCTTTTTCCTTCTCTCTGTGAAGCTCAACAATATTTTTCAGGAGGTGAGATGCAGATCCATCTGACTGTCCATCTGATGCGTTTGCATCAGATTCTGCAATGCCAAACTTGAAACCACCAGCGGGCACTAGCATGGAAAACGAAAAATTTGAACTGCTTGACTTATCAGCCTGAGTTGTAGAGGACTCTACAAATTTGAAACCTTCTGAGGATGCTTTTTCCTTACTTGTACCAAACTGGAAAGCAGGACCTGGATTGAAAGTGTCTGTAAATCCTGTTGCAGCAGGTTGCTTGCTAGAACTATCAAAACTGAATGAAAAAGAGGAACTTGATGGTGCAGTAGAGGTCTTGCCTTTCATATTTGGGTTTTCTGTCTGACATGAAACACACTGCCTGGCTGTACCTTCATTTCTTACCAGGCAAGTGTCACAATCCCACTGTCCCTCTGTTTTACCAAACATGGCAGCTAACTCAGTGCTGCAGGGGGCTTTGCAAGAAATGCATTCAGTTGCTGAAGCATCATTCCTCACAAAGCAGGAGTCACAGTCCCATTGACCTGCTTTCTTGGCAAATTGAGAGCCAAAACCAGAGCCAAAAGGAAGTGCTGGAGTTGCTGACACTTTCGCATGTTGTGGTGCATCAGCCTGAATAGTTTTCTTATCAGCCTGAGCTGCAAGGTCAACAGATGTAACTGCAGAATCATTTGATCCAAATTGAAAAGAAACTGGTATTTGAGAACCAAATGCTAAACCCTTTGAGCTGACATCAGTGTCTCCAGTAAGTCCAAAAGAAAAAAAATTGGCAGGAGGAGCCACAGGCGCAGAGCCTTTGAGTTCCTCTACAGGTTTTCCCTTTGCTGTAGAAGGAGCTGCACTGTTGCAGGCAACACACACTGCAGATGTGGGAGTGTTTCTTACACAGCACATATCGCAGTCCCATTCACCCGTCTTCTTGGAAAACATTGTTTTAAGATCCATTTCTTTGGATGAAACCTGAGGCTTCGGGGTTTCACATTTCTTTTCCATTTGTTGGCCTTGTGGGGACTCTAGAATGAATTTTTGAGCCTCCTCAAATTTGAATTTAAACAGTGCGGCCTCATCCGCAGTTTTAAAACGAATAGCCAACTGCTCAGTCTTAGGCATTTCATCTGCATAGTCCATAGCATACCACACCCAGGACTTGTCAGATCCAGCATTTGGTTTGAGGACCATATCTGCAGTGATATAGTGATTAGCACAGATTTTGAGAACCTGTTCCCTCCTCATCAACAGACGAACTTTCCCGGATGTTCTGTGTTTTAGAATTTTTAAACTTCCAATGCCCCTCTCTTTCCATTCTTTAGTCTCAGGGTCAAACCGGAAGAGTTTTGCTCTCTTGCAGAACATCTCCTCTTCGTCCTCCTCACCGGTTTTCACATCAACCTTATCAGGAAGAGGCACAATGGGCTCAAAATGAGGTCCATCCTCTTCCTCTTCCACATGGGTGCTATCATTATCACTTTCCACGCTTTTCTCTTCCCGAGCTTCTGGATTTCCTAAAACTGGTTTGGTTCCACTTGCAAAGCTAAATCTTTGGTCAGTGTTGTCAAAAATATTAACTTTTTTCTGAGCAGCATCGGTGAATGAAAACTCTGTGGCACTTTTACTCCCAAAAGTAAAGACTCCACTCTGGCTAGGCGGATGCTCTTGGGTCTGATGTTTCGGTTCTGATGGTCCTTCTGCTTTGGGAGGAATATCTGACGTCAGAAGTCCCAAGAGGCTTTCACTATTTTTCATCTGCGCAGAGGAAAAGGTGAAATCACCATCATTGGACTTGAAATTGGACTTGAACTTGAATGCAGTTGTTGCCGATGTTGATGGGGCAACGGCAACCCCCCCAAAGTTTGGAACCTTAGGAGGATCACCGGTGAACTGCGACCCAAGACTCATCTTGGGGTCAACAGCCTTGTTTTCACTGCTCTTGGATGGTTGAGTGGATGTATCGACACATGGCTTAGTGAAATATCCAGGCTCAGGCAATGTTGGATTGACTGTAGGTTGGGGAAAATTGTGACCATAATACTCTTCACCGTATGGGGAGAGTAAGGATGTAGCTGGTGACTCAAACCGGATGGGAGCACCAAAGACCTGCTCTTGAGGATACATGCATGCAGGAGTAGACTGAAGAGGTGGTGTGTGTGTTGATTGTTGGTAGGCATACATATGCTGCTGTGGAGGAAGACGATTCATCCCGTACACTGGGCCCTGCAGAGGTAAACAAACAATACTTTGATATTGATTCTCTGTGGTTTTTCTTGGTAACTAAAGTAGAATATATTGCATTTACGTGAAAATCACTCCACTACCTTTGTTGGTATAACATTTGCAGCAGAGCGTAGAAGATACTGTGAATTATATGCTGGAGACTGGTTGTAGTACGCAGAGGGACCTGTAGTGGCAACTGAGGAAAAAAAAGGAAAGGTCTTAATTATGTCTTAAATATTCTATTTAAGTGGTTCTCATTTTTTTGATGATGACTTTTAGAAGTAGAACTTTTTTTGCTGCAAACCAGAGGGTCTACCATAGAGGGCTGCATTGGGATCGAGTCCCGCCGGGACCCGCGGGACCCAACGCAAATCTCGCGGGAGCGGGCGGTTTGAACTTTGCTGCGGGCGGGAATGGGCGGCTAAAACAACAACTGCGGGATAATTATTTGCGCAAGTAGATTACATACAAAGTTAATGCAAAGACGTGAATAGACGCATCATTCGCGCCGGGCGTCGCGAATAATGCGAATTGGGCGGCGCGTTTGCCGCGAACGTCATCCGTGCAAGTTGAAAAATTTGAACTTGAGCGGAAGATTCGCATGACACTTTGTTGCGCCAGCAAATCAACGAAGAGCTAATTGATATGGTCTATCACTGTTGTTCCTGGAGAAGACGGTGAAATTCAAGCGCCTCTGGATGCTGCTGTGAACCCAGACACGTCGGCGTTTGGCTTTCCTCCGTATTTGGGACTTCCACAACAAGTACAGAGCAGCAATATCTTTTATTTCAGACATGACGGAAATGTATGCCAGAAAGAAATTGTGTTGTTGTTTTTTATTGCGAGTGACGCGGACGCGCGAATGGATTCAAAATGTTCAAGCGTCTAACTAGATGCGATAGACGCGTATTTTACGCTCTATTCGCGTTCGGTATGAACACACCATAAGCGTTTTAGATGTCCCCGATAGATCAGAGCGTCAGAATACATGCAGGCCAGGAAATCGAAACAAACAACCCCATGAATCTCTTTAATAATAGCAATACAAATATGTGTTTTTTCCTGCGGGACGGGAGAAGAGACAAATCAATGCATCTCTATAATTATGCGTGAATAAATTATCAGAGTTTTGCGGGTACGGGCAGGAGTGGACATACATATTGCGGGAGCGGGCGGGACTGTAACACATACGTTGCGGGAGTGGGCGGTAATGGTCAGAAATTCGGCGGGCGCGGGATGAAGAAAACAGTCCCGCGCATGTCTCTAGTCTACCATACGCATAGTAAAGCGATCACCAAAAATAATTTCAGGCGGAAATTAATGTAAAAACAGATATCAGATACCAGTTGTGTCTAAAGGGAATATAAAAAGGCGGGCCAAATTTTTTTTAATATGAATTAATGAGAATGACCCTCATTGGTTCTTCAGTAAGCTCAAACATGCTGCGTAACAAAAAAATGCACGTCAAGGAAACAAGCTTGAGCTTCCAACCGAGTTGATGAATGTTCATATGTGAATAAAAGCCTAAATTAAATCTCTATATCATAAAAAGTGATCGAGTCTCTTCATAATTGACTAAACCGCTCAATTCATATGGATTAGTTTTACAATCCCTTTGGGTAACACTTTATTTGAAGGGGTGTGCATAAGACTGACATGACACTGTCATAAACATGACATAACACCTGTCATGAACATAAAGGAGTATTTATGAATGTTTATGACTGTTGTCATTAAGTGCCATTCGGTAAATTATGACACTTTTAATGCAAAGTTGACATTGTTTAAAATGTCTTTGTTATGACAACTTGACATTAACAAAGACAAAAATGTCGTTGTTATGACAACTTGACATTAACAAAGACAAAAAATGTCTTTGTTATGACAACTTGACATTAACAAAGACAGAAATGTCTTTGTTATGACAACTTGACATTAACCAAGAAATCATAACCTGTCAACCTGTCACAAATATGTCATAACAGGTCTAATTATCAAACTTAAAGCATTTTACAGTGTAATAACCCTTAATGACATCTTTATAACTAGTACAATGTGTTCCACTTTACTTGAGGACAGGTAAAATATTCATGACACAGTTATAATGGTGTCATGACGGCCAAAGTTGTGACAGGTTGACAGGTTATGATTTCTTGGTTAATGTCAAGTTGTCATAACAAAGACATTTCTGTCTTTGTTAATGTCAAGTTGTCATAATCGAGACATTTTTGTCAAGTTGTCATAACAAAGACATTTTAAACAATGTCAACTTTGCATTAAAAGTGTCATAATTTACCGAATTACACTTAATGACAACAGTCATAAACATTCATAAAGACTCCTTCATGTTCATGACAGGTGTTATGTCATGTTTATGACAGTGTCATGTCAGTCTTATGCACACCCCTTCAAATAAAGTGTTACCTCTCTTTGTGTGAACTTTTTGAAGTGTCACAGTGGTAGTTGCATAGCTGTCAATGGAGGGACAAAAAGCTCTCAGATTTCATTTAAAACATCTTTAATCTTAATTTATCCATGAAACCCAAGCTCAAATGGCACATAAAAGCACCATAAAAGGTTTCCATGTGATTTGAGTCTTCTGAATTCATTTGGTTGAAAACATCACAATTTAAAGTCGTTTTCACTCAAATTCTTGTCCTCCCTATTCAAATCTGGTGTGCCAGCAAGAACGTTTGTTTGGTTGAATAAGCACATTGAAAAAACTGCACAAACCCCATTGGTTCTCATGTCTATTGCGGTGAGACACATTGAGAACAACTGGTATACACTACAAATTTCAAAGACGGCAGATTTGTGGAATAAAGCAACTCATTGAACTGACCAGTAAGAGGAGCACCAGGAAATCCTTCCTGAAGTCCTTCTGCAGGATAACTATCTCTGTACATCCTATATGAGGATGCTGTCGCTTCAGGGGAATTAAGGCGCAGGTCATGAACCTCATTCTGTGTGAGACGGAAAACAAGACAAAACATGATATTACAAACCCTAAAATCCGAAACTTGCCTTAAACTTAAAAAAAAAAAAGAGAGCTGGTTGCGCCGGCACGACTGCCGACCCAAGAGGGTTAATGTAATAGCTATTTTAAGTTATGTTTTTTCGTTCTTTTAAGCATTTATTAGACAGGACAGCGTAGATGAAACCCTAAACAACAGGGAGGACAGAGAAGGGAACATAGTTTATCATAGTAAAGCTACTTTGAAGCAATATGTATTGTATAAAGTGCTATATAAATAAAGGTGACTTGACTTTAGTGTCCTGCAAGGTTATAATCGTTAACGAAAACGAACAAAAAAACTAAAACTAGGTGGGAAAAAACATTGTCATTAACTGAAATAAAAATAAAAATGAGGCATTACAAAAAAAAAAAAACGATAACTAACTAAACCTGTAATGTGTGTTTGGCAAAACTAACTAAAATAAAATAAAATTCGTCTTTGTCAATGTCTTTCATAGAGCAAATAACATTATGGGCCCTATTTTAACGATCTGAAACGCAATTATCAAGCGCGAAGCGCAAGTAACTTTGTGGGCGGGTCTTGGGCGCTGTTGCTATTTTACCGGCGGGAGAAATGACTCTTGCGCCCAACGCAAGTTTAAAAGGGGTTGGTCTGAAATAGCTTCATTATTCATAGGTGTGGTTTGGGCGTTACGTGAAATAAACCAATCAGAGCGTCATCCAACATTCCCTTTAAGAGCAGGTGTGCATGTTGCATGGCGGATTGTTATTATTATGGCAGATTTACCAGGCGCGTGTCAGGAGCGGTTCACAGCCGAGGAGACCGACGTTCTTGTCAGGGCAGTGAAAGACAGAGAAGTGACGCTGTATGGGGATGAGAGAAACCCACCCAAATCAGCGTCGGTTAGACAGGCGTGGGAGGAAATAGCCACAATTGTTTCATCAGCTGGCATCCCCAGAACACTGCACCAGTGCCGCAAGCGCTACAACGACATCAAAAGACGGGAGAAGTCCAAGCTTGCTAGCAACAATCGGACACGCCGTATAACGGGAGGTGGATCTGCCTCTACTCAGGACCTGACACCAGCAGAGGACATTGCCGCGTCCACCCTCACTGCTGAAAGCGTTGTGGTTTGGGGGCTTTCAAATCAGCACCCAACCAGAAATGCAAGCAGTCCAACCCCAAGGTACACAAATCAAGTTCACATACATTAAGGTTTCTTATGAAAATAATTTAATCGCTATTTACATGAAATAATTGTAACAGCCACACAATAAATAAAAACAATATAATGCAGCTTCGCAGGAAGACCCTGGCCTCGCGAGCCGTGCGCACGGGCCATCTGAGGAGGGAACAGCGCAACCACCAAGGTCCAGACCCACTACACGCCGTGGCAGCATCGCCAGACCGGAGGACCACCCATTCCTACAGCTCCAGCAAACCGGGTTTGACATGCTGGAGCGGGAGCTGTCCGGGATGCGGCAAAGTATGGATGCCCGTCTTGACCGGATGGCGATGTTGTTGCGGCCTCTCGGGCGCATCTCCTTAAGTTTGGAGAGGATTGCTGCAGCCATGGAGCGTGGCCCTTCAAACGCACCACCTGCTCCTGTTGTACCCCTTCCTCCTCCTGTTGTACCCCTTCCTCCTCCTGTTGTGCCTCTTCCTCCTCCTGTTGTGCCTCTTCCTCCTCCTGTTGTACCCCATCCTGCTCCTGTTGTGCCTCTTCCTCCTCCTGTTGTGCCCCTTCCTCCTCCTGTTGTGCCTCTTCCTCCTCCTTTTGTGCCTCTTCCTCCTCCTGTTGTACCCCATCCTGCTCCTGTTGTGCCTCTTCCTCCTCCTGTTGTGCCTCTTCCTCCTCCTGTTGTGCCTCTTCCTCCTCCTGTTGTACCCCATCCTCCTCCTGTTGTGCCTCTTCCTCCTCCTGTTGTGCCCCTTCCTCCTCCTGTTGTGCCTCTTCCTCCTCCTGTTGTGCCCCTTCCTCCTCCTGTTGTGCCCCTTCCTCCTCCTGTTGTGCCTCTTCCTCCTCCTGTTGTGCCTCTTCCTCCTCCTGTTGTGCCCCTTCCTCCTCCTGTTGTGCCCCTTCCTCCTCCTGTTGTGCCTCTTCCTCCTCCTGTTGTACCCCTTCCTCCTCCTGTTGTGCCTCTTCCTCCTCCTGTTGTGCCCCTTCCTCCTCCTGTTGTGCCTTTTCCTCCTCCTGTTGTGCCTCTTCCTCCTCCTGTTGTGCCCCTTCCTCCTCCTGTTGTGCCCCTTCCTCCTCCTGTTGTGCCCCTTCCTCCTCCTGTTGTACCCCTTCCTCCTCCTGTTGTGCCTCTTCCTCCTCCTGTTGTGCCTCTTCCTCCTCCTGTTGTGCCCCTTCCTCCTCCTGTTGTGCCTCTTCCTCCTCCTGTTGTGCCTCTTCCTCCTCCTGTTGTGCCTCTTCCTCCTCCTGTTGTGCCCCTTCCTCCTCCTGTTGTGCCTCTTCCTCCTCCTGTTGTGCCTCTTCCTCCTCCTGTTGTGCCTCTTCCTCCTCCTGTTGTGCCTCTTCCTCCTCCTTGTTGTGCCTCTTCCTCCTTGTTGTCCCTCTTCCTCCTCCTTGTTGTGCCTCTTCCTCCTCCTGTTGTGCCTCTTCCTCCTCCTGTTGTGCCTCTTCCTCCTCCTTGTTGTCCCTCTTCCTCCTCCTGTTGTGCCTCTTCCTCCTCCTGTTGTACCCCTTCCTCCTCCTGTTGTGCCTCTTCCTCCTCCTGTTGTGCCTCTTCCTCCTCCTGTTGTGCCTCTTCCTCCTCCTGTTGTGCCCCTTCCTCCTCCTGTTGTGCCCCTTCCTCCTCCTGTTGTGCCTCTTCCTCCTCCTGTTGTACCCCTTCCTCCTCCTGTTGTGCCTCTTCCTCCTCCTGTTGTGCCCCTTCCTCCTCCTGTTGTGCCTTTTCCTCCTCCTGTTGTGCCTCTTCCTCCTCCTGTTGTGCCCCTTCCTCCTCCTGTTGTGCCCCTTCCTCCTCCTGTTGTGCCCCTTCCTCCTCCTGTTGTACCCCTTCCTCCTCCTGTTGTGCCTCTTCCTCCTCCTGTTGTGCCTCTTCCTCCTCCTGTTGTGCATCTTCCTCCTCCTGTTGTGCCCCTTCCTCCTCCTGTTGTGCCTCTTCCTCCTCCTGTTGTGCCTCTTCCTCCTCCTGTTGTGCCCCTTCCTCCTCCTGTTGTACCCCTTCCTCCTCCTGTTGTGCCTCTTCCTCCTCCTGTTGTGCCTCTTCCTCCTCCTGTTGTGCCTCTTCCTCCTCCTGTTGTGCCTCTTCCTCCTCCTGTTGTGCCTCTTCCTCCTCCTGTTGTACCCCTTCCTCCTCCTGTTGTGCCTCTTCCTCCTCCTGTTGTGCCTCTTACTCCTCCTGTTGTGCCTCTTACTCCTCCTGTTGTGCCTCTTACTCCTCCTGTTGTGCCTCTGTGTGTAAAACACAACATGCCTCAAAGAATGCTGCAACTTTTTGAGGACTGTACTGTAAAGTGCCTCCTGACCTATCCAAACACCTGAAGAGCATTTTCAGTATGCCGAACGTTTGTTCAATTACACAGCGTGTTTGTGTGTGTTTTCGATTAAACCGTATTTCACTCATTGTTGCTGGCATCAAAAAAGGTGTCAACAGCCATGTCTTTAACGGATACCCGTTGTCCCCTAACAGCCACCCATCCAACAGGGGATTCCCCTCGAAGATGGTAGGAATGGCAGAGTTTGCTAGTATAAATGAGTCGTGGCTCGAGCCTGGATAATTCGCAAAGACATGGGTGATTTTCCTATTAGCATCGCAAACGACTTTTATGTCGATTGAATAGGTTCCCTTGCGGTTGAAATATACAAGTGCGTTTTCTGATGGGGCACGTAGCTGCACATGGGTGCAGTCTATAACACCAAGGACACCAGGGAATCCATACTTTGGAGAAAACGCATACTTCACTATTTCCTGGCTGTCAGGTGTGACGGGGAATTGGATGTATTCCCCAGCATGTCGGACTAGACCTGATGTAACTGCATGTATAGCCGAACTTATGGCAGATTGTGAAATGCCTCCAATGGAGCTAAGGGGGTGCTGGAACGACCCAGATGCATGGAAATGCAATGCCGCTGTAACTCTCACTGCAACGGGCCAGGCATAGGGACAGGGTGCATCAGTCCCCAGCTCATCTGTCAGGAGATGGCAGATGTTCTAGCCTTTGGGACTACGGATGGAAACTAGCTTATAGCTACAATCCGGCATATTTACATGCATGTATCACATGTTTGTTCATTAATATGCATTGTCCCAATCAAATAAAAATAATAATAATAATGTCTGTCACAGCCTGGCGGGTCAGGCGTAACTTACGCATACATAGGTCTGTCTGGGCCGGTAGACCCTCTCCCTCCGGCATCTAATTCTCTGTCCCAAGACATACTCCATCTCACTGTGCAAATTTTAGAGCAAATACGCAACTCGTGAGTCATCATGATATATTAAATACAGCGTATTGCGCAGAACCTGTGCATTTCTGGCTTGCTTGAACACACACGTCACTAAGCAACAAATAGCGGCACGCTTGTTCACTTGCATTGAAGTATTACGAATATTAAAAAGCATTTGGTTAACAGAAAAGATATTGTTATTTTCCAATATCCTAACTTACATGTTCTGTGTACTGTATTGATCTGTCCACCTAAAACACATTTTTGGTTTAACCCTCTGGAGTCGGCAAACGCGCCGGCGCGTTTTGCGTGATTTTTTTCACATAGCAGCAAAATAGACTTAAAATACTCCGTCATTTTTGGTCATACACACTTAAGAAATATGAAAAAATAAACTGTTAAATGTCTACTTTTTTATGGGTCCACTTACAATCGAAATAAAACATTGTGCTTTTGTAAAATAAAGACAATAAACAGGGTGTGCTTTCTGCCTCTCCGTCTCCGTGAACTTTTTTTCTGGAGCACGTCTCTAAACTTAAACAAAACTCAGTGAATATTATTCACTCAGGCATGAGCAATATATCTTTATAATCATTTAAGTGTGTACTTTTAAATTATCTAATTCAAAACTAAAACAAATATTCTGTGTTTATGTAATCTATATAAAAAGAGAGAGATGTCAGGCGTTCTCATTTCAGCTAATTATCTTTTAATGTGACCACGCCCACAGAGAGCGCGCGCTATTCAAACGCAAACGATCTGAAACTTGCCAACGCCCACACTAGCTCGCACCAAGTTTAATCAGATTAATGTACATACCGGTAGTCTATGTCGTCTTGCGAGGCTGTGAGGAATAATTCTGGATAATTTACCTCAGAAGTGCTGGATTAATTTCACTTCGAGGAGCCATGGATCCAGCGAGGATTGTCATAGTAAGTTTTTTATTCTTAAGTGCTTTGTTCTAATCGCGAATACTGTTTTAATATGAATCGCGTGTCTCTCTCTGTGTGATGAATGAACGGCACGAATTCGCACTGTTGTTGTTACAGACGAAATATGAAAGACAACATTTAGTTGACTAGTTTGGGATAGATTATAAAGTTTTTTACTCTAAAATAGACATCAAATAAGCTTTAGTTAACCAGTTTCTGCTCATATGTTAAATATATAACGTTAGAATGTTTTGTCAAAAATAAGCTCATAATCTAAGATGTTATTATAGTGTTTGTTCTCATGTAGACTATATCAAACTAATGAATCCTTAACTTTGAAATATGAATGATAAAATCCAGGCTATAGGCCTACTTTAAAAAAAAAGAAAGACAAGATAGATGGTAAAAAAATCTTAATATTATTGTTTTTTATTAGTGACACATTTGAGGAGAGGATATATTCCAAAACTTTCTGAAAATACAGTATGAGAATTAACTGCATACTAGAAATGTTTACCTTGGAAATTATACAATTTGAATGTATAGAAAATTTGTGAAAAAATACATTTTTTTCCTCTCTGAGAACTCTAACTTTCTAACTCTAACTAATTCTGTAGAATGGTCCATATAGCCTATTTGAACAGGAATTGTTTCCAGGTATGACTATGTACTAAAATGTGCTTTTGACTTTCATTTATATTTGGATATATATATATATATATATATATATACAGTACTGTGCAAAAGTTTTAGATCGGTAAGATTTTTTATGTTTTTAAAAGAAGTCTCTTCTGCTCACCAAGGCTGCAATTATTTGATAAAAAATACAAAAAAAAGCTCAGTAATATGCAGGGTCATTAGTATGCAGGGTCTTTGTCTTCTCAGGTGTGAATCACAGCAAGTCACGCCCCTGCGCATATTGCCTTTGGAAGCAAAAACTGTTTTAAAAAATTTAAATCAATGTATTGTTTTATGTGAATGATTAGGCAGGATTATTTTCAGATCATTTTGAAGCAAAAACACTAGGCAACTACATCCATTAGTCAAAAGTATTGTGGACACATGTTAAGTAAGTGTTTTGTGGCCTTATTTCAGAAACTTGAATTTTTAGTTTTTTGAATAACCATGCATAAACATTATTCCCTCAAAAATACAAACATGTACATAGATGTTGCTCACATATTATGGTAGCCCTACTTGTGCTAAATAGAGTGTAATTACACCTTTGCCATTAATATGTTTATAAGCAACTGAAAAAAGCACAAATGTCAGGGCATGTCAAAACAACTCAAGGACCTCAAAAACCCCTTAGACCCCAGAGGGTTAAAAAAAGAAAGAAAATGAAAAAAGGACGTTAAAATCGATTCCCTATTTTCGTTTTCGAAACTTGTGTTGGTTGGTCTATCGATTGTGCAATCGATTTTCGAACGTAAAGTGACAGCCCTAGTGGTCAGCTTGGGGTTCTCCCAGACTCGAATGGTCAGTCGTCCTAGTGTTGTTGCGGCCTTTCCGATGCGTTTGTTGATTTCGGCATCTAAGGACAGGCTGTCGCTGATGGTGGAACCCAGATAGGTGAACTGGTGGACCACTTCAAGTTCGTAGTTGTCGATGGTGATGACAGGTGGTGTGTCCATATCTTGACCCAGCACGTTGGTCTTCTTCAGGCTGATGGTTAGTCCGAAGTCTTTACAGGCCTGGGAGAATCTATCCATCAGACACTGTAAATCTTGTTCAGTGTGAGGTGACTGCTGCATCATCGGCAAAGAGCATGTCTCTAATGATGATCTCACGCACCTTGGTTTTTGCTCTGAGTCTTGCAATGTTAGACTGATTTTTCAATGCTAGAAAGATTAGCGAAAGTTAAAACTTTCCTAAGTAGGAAGAGTTTTGAGATTATAATTCATGCTTTTATTTCATCTCGACTTGATTACTGTAACTCGCTTTATCTAGGACTACCTGCGTCATCGATTCACCGACTTCAACTGGTCCAAAACGCAGCTGCCCGTTTGCTCACAGGCACTCGCAAACGGGATCACATTACACCCACACTACGTTTACTGCACTGGTTACCAGTGCAATATCGTATTGATTTTAAAGTCTTGCTGTTTGTGTATAAAGCACTAAGTAATCTTGCTCCCCAATACCTTACGGAGCTGGTGACAGAACACAAACCAAGCAGACTGCTCAGATCACAGTCTAATCACCTGTTACGAGTACCCAGATCCAAGCTAAAATGTAGGGGTGACAGAGCCTTTGCGGTAGCTGGCCCCAGGTTATGGAACAAATTGCCTTTACATGTTAAAACAGCGCCCACAGTGTCTGAGTTCAGAAATCTCTTAAAAACCTACTTGTACTCTTGTGCGTTCAATGTCTTGTAAAAGTCATTTTTAACTTTTGTATGAATTTTAATAGCTATATTTTGTACAGCACTTTGGTCAACCAAGGTTGTTTTAAATGTGCTTTATAAATACAATAAACTTGAAACTTGAAACTTGAACTTGAATGTTGTAGAGTCTGCCTCCTGTTCTTGTGTGCATGTACACCCCTTCGGTTGAATTCCCAAAAACATGTTTCAGAAGAAGGGAGAAGAGGATGCAGAAGAGGTTTGGAGCAAGGACACAGCCTTGCTTCACGCCGCTTTTGATGTCAAATGGTTCAGACATGCTGCCATCGTACTGGATGGTTGCCTTCATACCGTCGTGAAAAGATCTGATCATGCTGTGAAGCTTCGGGGGACATCCGATCTTCAGGAGGATGTTGAAGAGCCCATCCCGAAGGGCTAAGGCCTTGGGTCAAGTCTAGGGTCGAAGGCCTTGGTCAAGTCTATAAAGGCCACGTAGAGTGTTTCTGCTGTTCCCTGCACTTCTCCTGTAGTTGGCGAAAGGGAGAAGATCATGTCAACGTTCTGCTCTAAAGCCACATTGGGACTCGGGGTAGACGTGTTCTGCCAGCTGTTGAAGCTGTTCAGCACTGACAGCACTCTTGAATACAGTTTGCCTACGGTGCTCAAGAGGGAGATGCCTCTGTAGTTGTTGCAGTCGCTCCTGCCGCCTTTGTTCTTGTACAAGGTGACGATCTTGCCGTCTCTCATGTCTTGTGAAAAACCACCTTCACTCCAACACTGTCGAGAGCTTTCTTGATGACCTCGTACATGCCTCTGATGTTACCTGTTGCTGCTGTATTCTGAATGTCATGACATAGCTCCTGGCAGTACTCGTAGGCGCATCTTCTTGGTGTCTGCTGTACTTTGCTCCTGGCTGATCTGAGTGCTTGAAGGGTTTTCCCACCTGGTGAGTGCTTATATTCAGCAAGGGCAGCACGCTTTGATTCAATAACAGGGGTCAACTCCGCAGACTTGACATCGAACCAGTCGCAGTTCTTGAAGTTCTTTCTCCCATAGGTAGCAAGAGCTTATTTCTGAATTCCCTCACACAGGTGGTTCCATGACGCGAAGTGGTGTTACATGGGTAGACTGCAGACAGAGCATCCTCAAGATCAACCATCTCCAGCAAGGTGTTCCTCACTGCAAACCATACTCCATGCTCTCTGCGGTCCACAGCGCTCTTTCCTTGCCAGAAGGTGTAATCCTTCTCCTTCAAAGATCCCCATTCAGCCAGGTGTGTTTCTTGCAGAGCGGCTATATCTACCTTTAGTCTCAGTAGCTCGTTGTTGATGACAGCTGTCTTTCTTACGTCACTGATGTTCAGGACGTCGTAAAGTCCAGTTTTCATGGTCCGGACGTTCCAGAATCTCAGATTGAGAGCTGGTCTCTTCTTGTTGTTTTTTCTTGGTGTGTTATTGCTTGAAGAAATTGTGGTCTGCTTGTCGGATTTCCTTATCCCCATGCACCCACTGAGGAAGGCAGGCCGTGGCAGGACAGCACCTTAATGGCTGGGGACTGCCCAACTTAAGGCGGGCGGTAGCTGTCCAAAGAGATGCAAAGATCTCTCCCACCGCCGTTAGCAACACTGGCGCCACACTCTATGCTAATCGAGCATTGTAGCTTATAACCGGTAGACTGCTGCTTTCCATGTTGCTTCGACGCTGTGAAGCAAAGCTGCAGTGTCCTCTCCAGTGCAGGGTAATATGGAAGACAAACTGTTGCCCAAGTAGCAGGTCCCCCCCTCTCCACGGTGCTGATTGATCCAACGGAGCGGCAGGGCCGATACAGTTTGGGACCAGTGCCGTCGCAGGAGTTGCCAGGGCGAGATTGCAAGCAACCACGCATTGCCTATGGGACTCCAACAAGGTTTACTCCTGAAGCCCTTTCCCAAAAGAGATGTAGCCGCATACATAGTAAAGTAACTATGCCTTTTAAGGCTTTAACTTGTGTTGTCAAATGTATTGGTACTTTGTAACTAAAGTGTTCACGAGGTAAATAAGACATTGAGTGCAGTTAGCTTTGATTATGACAGCTCTTGTTCAGAGTAAATGTTTGCACGCACAAACTGCCATCCTCAATTTCTATGCGCTTTTGCTTTATTAAAACCTTATGCTCAAGGGTTGTTGAGCTTATTGCTCTCTAGAGTTGTATAGAAAAAATAAAAATATCAATAGGCTTCCTTGACAAAACCTAAAAATAATGTTCACAGTATTGAAGGCAAAGCAAAAGCAAACACTGACTGATTCTGCTACAAGCGGCGGATGTGCGACTGACCTTCAAGGACTCGAACTGCTGGCACAGCTTCTGCAGGAGGAAATTCTGGTCCTCGGCCCAGAGAGTTTTAGGCGAGAACTGGAGAAGGAAACAACAGTGCCCAGGAACAAGAGTCAGGAACCGTAACGCTCTGTAAAGAGCAAACAAAGCTTCTGCAGAAGCACCAGTGCCATGACATACCATGGATCTTTTAGATGGAGACATGGCACTTTTGGATGGAGACGGAGTGGAGAACTTCACGTGTGGCTCAGTGGGCTGACCGGGGCTGGACGTCAGTGGATAGTCCACATGATCTTCATCCCGCTCTTCTTCTGCAAGCTGCTGGTTGATCTCGTTCAACATATCCATCACATCCTCCATAGAAACAGGCAACTTAAAACACGAAGAGACAGAATTAAAGGACTAGTTCATTCAAAAGCAGTTGCTCATTATCATTTAAAGAGACATGCACCGAAACGGGTCTTTGTGAACAGAGCTGTTGAGGAGGTAAAAGGGTGTTGTTTTACACAACCATTGAGGAATTTTAACCAAAGTATGTTACAAACTTTACATGAAGACCCTAAAGAATCATTCCAACTTGTGGAAAATGGGCATCCGATGACCCCTTTAAAACTATGGTTGATTGCAATATCACAATACACAAATCATGGAAATGTTATTACAAACACTACTGAAAAGCAGCAGCCCTCATGATCTTTTCCAGAGTAGTAGTAGATCCGTCACAAATCTTTTGACTTTTGATGAGCTTGATTGTTTTCTCTGCTTCGGAAGCCTCTCCATCAGACCGTCTCCGGAGAGTGACAGACACTGACTAATATTCCTCGACACCAGTGTCAGACTTCAGACTCATTCACAATTCAACTAAATATGACTTCTCCTGACACACACAATCCTGATGTAGGTGATGACAGGCTGCTGACTGAGTAACTAGGACTGGTTGAAGAATCAGAGTTCAGTGCTTTTTAAAAGCATTCTGCAATGGCCACTTGCATGTGTAGTTGGTTTAAATCAGGATTCTTCAAATGCAACCCCTGCCTTCAGAGATTAGCTCAAACCCGATCAAACTCACCTGCCTGTAGCTTTCCAGCAACCCTGAAGACCTTGATTAACTTCAGGTGTGTTTGTGTAATGCTAGAGCTGAACTCTGCAGGACAGTGGCCCTCCAGGGTCAGATTTCAGAAACCCTGGAGTAAAGTGACCAGCACAAACATCGGAGGTGTTTAACATACCTTGTCCATGTCCTCTGGACTGGCCTGATAAATCTTTGTCAGGTATTTCCTGAACTGCTGGAGGAAGCTGGTGCTCCTGTCCTGCATCTCCTCCATCCTGTTTCTCGCCTCCTCCGACAGCCTCTGATAGATCTGCCCATCAACACACATCCACAAACTCATCAGGTCAGGGTCATTCACAGGGTGGTATTAATCACTTCTGAAGAGAAAGCGCTGTTACCTTAGCAAGATGCCAGTTAGACGAGATGCTGTTGAGCTTCTCCAGCTGTGCGATGGCCTCGTCGGTGTTGCCCTCGATGTCAAGCAGTGTGGCAGAGCTTATGGCGGCCTCTTCCTCATATCCTCGCACCTGAGAAGGCTGAAGACAAAGACACCATTAGAGACAAACAACCATATGAAACAGAAGCAGGAAGAGAGTGCTTACCTGTATGTCTCTACTTTGAAAGTGCATGAACATCGGCTCCAGAGGTTCAGGAATGCTGCGTTTGTTTCGGATTTTCTCAAGCAAGGGAAGCACAACTTTCCGGTAGTGCACACTGCGGCCTGCATAGTCCTTCTGATCATAGTAAGAGTTCAACCGTTCCCCCTGTCAAACACACACGTCAACGTCAGGACACACCTGCTCAGTCTGTACTAGTACTCTCACTAGTAAACTCGTAACAGGACACTGACTTCGGCCAGTGTTAGCAGAGCAAAGTTTCACAGACTTTGTTAGGATAGTGAGTTTGATGGATTATTCATTAAAATGCATAATACAGGCATTTGTCGTTCGTTTAGAACTACAATACACTCACAGGTATCTTCTAAAGACGCATCTCTTCAGCCAGGCATTCATATAAAATTTTAAAACTTACAGTTACTGTAAATCCGGCCTCTAGTTCATAAAAGCCAGAGGAGAACTGGCCCCCGACTGAGCCTGGGTTCTCCCAAGGTTTTTTTTTCTCCATTGGGTTACTTGATGGAGTTTCAGGACACCACTGGGTCACTTGATGGAGTTTTTCGGTTCCTTGCCACTGTTGCCTTTGGCTTGCTCAGTTGGGGATATTCAAATTAATTAACCAATCATTAATAACATTGATCAGCCCTTCCAAACTTGGATGTCTTTTTTTATTTTATTGTTTTCCACCAATAAACAAACATTGTTATGTTGTTTTGATTGATACTGTGAAGCTGCTTTGATACAATCTGTATTGTGAAAAGCGCTATATAAATATACTTGACTTGACTTAAGCCCTGGGCACTCGGACCCACATAACACATATGAAATACACTCACCGGCCACTTTATTAGGTACACCTGTCCAACTGCTCCTTAACACTTAATTTCTAAGCAGCCAATCACATGGCGGCAACTCAGTGCATTTAGGCATGTAGACATGGTCAAGACAATCTCCTGCAGTTCAAACCGAGCATCAGTATGGGGAAGAAAGGTGATTTGAGTGACTTTGAACGTGGCATGATTGTTGGTGCCAGAAGGGCTGGTCTGAGTATTTCAGAAACTGCTAATCTACTGGGATTTTCACGCACAACCATCTCTAGGGTTTACAGAGAATGGTCCGAAAAAGAAAAAACATCCAGTGAGCGGCAGTTCTGTGGGCGGAAATGCCTTGTTGATGCCAGAGGTCAGAGGAGAATGGCCAGACTGGTTCGAGCTGATAGAAGGGCAACAGTGACTCAAATAACCACCCGTTACAACCAAGGTGGGCAGAAGAGCATCTCTGAAAGCACAGTACGTCGAACTTTGAGGCAGATGGGCTACAGCAGCAGAAGACCACACCGGGTGCCACTCCTTTCAGCTAAGAACAGGAAACTGAGGCTACAATTTGCACAAGCTCATCGAAATTGGACAATAGAAGATTGGAAAAACGTTGCCTGGTCTGATGAGTCTCGATTTCTGCTGCGACATTCGGATGGTAGGGTCAGAATTTGGCGTCTACAACATGAAAGCATGGATCCATCCTGCCTTGTATCAACGGTTCAGGCTGGTGGTGGTGGTGTCATGGTGTGGGGAATATTTTCTTGGCACTCTTTGGGCCCCTTGGTACCAATTGAGCATCGTTGCAACGCCACAGCCTACCTGAGTATTGTTGCTGACCATGTCCATCCCTTTATGACCACAATGTACCCAACTTCTGATGGCTACTTTCAGCAGGATAATGCGCCATGTCATAAAGCTGGAATCATCTCAGACTGGTTTCTTGAACATGACAATGAGTTCGCTGTACTCAAATGGCCTCCACAGTCACCAGATCTCAATCCAATAGAGCATCTTTGGGATGTGGTGGAACGGGAGATTCGCATCATGGATGTGCAGCCGACAAATCTGCGGCAACTGTGTGATGCCATCATGTCAATATGGACCAAACTCCCTGAGGAATGCTTCCAGCACCTTGTTGAATCTATGCCACGAAGAATTGAGGCAGTTCTGAAGGCAAAAGGGGGTCCAACCCGTTACTAGCATGGGGTACCTAATAAAGTGGCCGGTGAGTGCATATCTCATTAAAATGTCTTTAATGGGGAAATTCGTTAAAAGTTATTGTGTGTGTGTGTGTTTTGTGTGGACGGAGAGGGGGAAGTTTGTGAGTTGTTCTGGGACACATCACAGAGTCGTAGATGTTTCAGAAACAGTCTCATCTAGGCATTCTCATGCCAATGTCCAAAATTTACATTCATTCTAAAATACTTTGGGTTTTAGGAAGAATGTGCTTTATTTGTGTTCAGAGGGACTGAGTCAATGATTCACCCAGATACCCTACAATGTATATTGCTTGGTAGCTCGATCCAGTTTAGCAAAATTACCTCGCAGTAGGCCTATGTTATGTTATTTTTAGCATGCAATGCGCGAGTCGGTGGGCGGGGCTAAACAGGCTGTGTTGAAGTAGGCGTTGATCTTCTTCTGTGGAGGCGGGGTTTGATACCCTTTGACGTCATAGTTACCCACTTTGAAAAGCCTGTCGTTTGCTGAGCCTGGTGTCAATAAAAGCTTTTATTGGACTAACAAGGAAGGTTTCAGTTCAGGATAGTCTTATAGTATGAAGACCTCTTGTATGTCAAAAGCTCAAGGAAAATTTGATTTCTCAGTTCATCACCGCTTTAAAACAATCTGTATTGTAAAAAGCACTATAGAAATAAAGCTGACTTGACTTCAAAATACAGAGTGTGCATTATGTTAGTGATTAAGAGGTGAAAGGGATGAAAAATCACTTTACAAATTGGGTATTTCAACATCAGAATAAAAGAATATTGGTATAGATAGTATCTATAAGACTGATTGCAATTGGCATTTCTTTATTTTCACTGGCTTTTGGAATGTGATGTCTTTAAAATGGGAAGGATATTGCCGTCAAGTATGAATTTTTTGTAGTGAGATTTTACCCTTTTTGGATGAATGCAATATCTAGTATATAGATCGAGAGGAATGTGTCGAGACAAGAGACATCCAATGAGCTTTTTTCAGAGTGAATGTGTACATATTTTAAAATAAAAACTTATTTGCAAATAGTTTCAACTGATTATCTTACAATAAATTATTTAGCCGTTTTGTTACTTTTTCTTTATTCCCTTTAATCCTTTTAAAATTCCCTAAATGAAAACAACCATCCTCCCCCTAAAAACACTCATCAGACCAGAGCGGCCCATAATTCCTGGCTCAGAACGAGCATCATGAGCACAGCTGTGAGCAGATGTACCGCGTCAGTGAGATGCTGAGCCCAGTGGATGAGCAGCGCTGGCTGAAGGCCGTGTTTCTCTCCGGCGCGCAGCGTGCCGAGACCGTGCTGAACCAGCGTCCGCAGTTTAGCCGACGTCCCCGGCCTGTCACACACAGCAGAAAACACTCAGTCAGACACGGAGCCATGCGTCAGGCTCACACTCACAGCAGAGCAGTCACTCACAGCGCTCTCTTGTGGATCAGGCTGTACACGGCGTCCCACCACTCGCGCTGCTTGGCGGAGGACAGGAGCCTGATGATGTGCAGAGGCAAACACCGGGGCTGATACGGTGAGGAGCACGAGGCCATCCGAGCCGTCTCCTGCAGCTGCGTCTGACTGCTGAACACAACGCCACACAAGAACACCTGCAAAACATCACATATACACAGCGGATCTGATGAAGGACCTCAGCTGTAACTCTCAGATCGACCAACTTCCACAGACGCATGTTAGGTAGAGATTTACAGCATTATACAATCACAAGCATTAAATTACTGTATTATCTAAAGTAGCATTTTGAAAGGCTATATCAGATATAAATGAATACCTACATTTTGCAACAAAAAATAATAATTTGAGAGACTGTGCATGTTTCATAAATGTGTGAATGCTTCCCCCGTGCCTCATTGAGGATGAGAAGAGGGGAGGACGCACCTCCAGGTCGAGCAGGCAGATGGACTCGGGTGAGTTGGTGTCTAGTTTGGAGGTCTCGAGCGTGAGGCGAGGGAAGAGCTGTTTGAGCCAGCGCTGCAGGCTGACACTCTGCTCCATCAGCGCCCACTGCAGGCCGAGCCACGCCAGGTGCTGAAGATCGCCCGCGTGCAGAAGCACCGCACCTGTGTGAACACATACACACACACCCCGCCACCAACATTAGATCTGTAACAGATCGCAGTTCTGTATGAATCAGGCTCCATGGTTCGACACGCATATGACCTGCAAAGTTTAACCATCATAGAGCAAAAGTTTATCGTTTGCGTGTGTTTGTAAATCTTGTCAATTTAAACATTCATGTGCAAGGAGACGCGAAAGACAACTCTGCGAGTATCCTCAAGCACAGTCGGTCTTAACTGAATCTTAAAAGTAGAGAAAGAAATTCGGATGTGTATCATTGTATTGAATCCGTGCATTCTGTTTTAAAGGTTTAGTTCAACCAAAAATTCCTTAAAGGGGTCATATAATGATACATGCACTATTACAAGCTGATTGTACTGAAATGTGTGTTGGCAGTGCCTGTTATGGAATATTCCCCAAGATCAACGTCAATGCTTTCATGTTTGCACAAATCATTTCACACACCAGACTGCTTTATAAACGAGGAGGGTCAGCATAAAGCTGGTTTTGCTAAGAAGCTGCTCCTAAAAAAAGGATTGATACCAACTATTCGTGTTCCTGCTGCACCTCCAGAAGAACTGAAGTGAGTGTAATGGTTTTATTAATCTTTATATTAATATTTATATTCATCTTTGCAAATTGCTAGCTGCACGCTTCACGCTTCACGATTAATGCGTCTAAGGTTTACACTAATGTGCACTATTGTCCCGGACAATCATAATCCCCTTGTTCGGCACAGCGACCCCATAAATCTCAAAGTCGGTGACCAGGTATCCAATGTAGGGGATGTCCAGGCCATTTGCCCCTCGCAGAGTAAGCCAAGGAGCCTCTGCCTCTTGTACCCATTGGGCGTTGAACAGTTCTTTCGACAGACTCTCAGAGAATAGAATGACCTGGGACCCGGTATCGAGTAGGCACTGGACCTTTATGCCATTCACCTGGATTTCCACAAGGGGGCAATGCCCGATTAAACTACCTCTCGGGATAGTACATAAGGCGGGGTCAATCAAGGGGGCCCCAACCACTTGACCCACAGTGGCCGGTAACTCTAAAAACCCCCCTGTGAACCGCGGCGAGCGCCGCACTGACGAAGATAGTGTCCAGGTTCTCCACAGCCATTACAAATCGGGCGACCCTGCTCATCCCATTGGAATTTAGGGCCAGCCGGCCGAAATGGACGCCTCCCTGGATCCCGACTCCCATCCGAATATGCGCGTTCCCGGGACAGAGTCAGAGGACATGGCCTCCCGGAGTCCCAGGAGAAATTGGTCCCGCAACAGGGTCTCTCCTCCTCCCAGGCCATGGTCTCGTTTCCCCTTCAGCCTGGCAAACTGTTCCCGCAGTCGAAGGGCGGACGCCCGTAGAGTTTGTCGGGGCCCCTTTTTGCAGTTAAAGAACTGAGTCCGGAGGACAGATACTGGAGTGGCGTCACCATAATGCCCGGTCAGGAAGTCGAAGATAATTTGTGTCGTAGCTCGGGTCACTTCAGGTGCAGCCTGCACCTCTCTCTTAGCCTCGCCTTCGAGTGAATTCAGGATAAACTGCAATTGTTGTGGGGCAGCTAGCCCTTGCAGTCCCATCAGGTACTCGACCTGGGCCTTCCATTCCGACAAGCTCAGTTCAGATCCTGGTCCTCCATACTTCTGGGCCCAAGGGGTTCCCATAAAAATGGGCATAACTTGAGGCCGGCCCACCGGGAAATCTTCGTCTGCCATCGGAGGTCTCTGGTCGCTCAACTCGAGGTGGAAACCCTGCCGACTACGCCAATTTCTGTCACAGGCCGGGGCGGGCAACTGACCCTTCTATACTCCGCCCCTAAAACCCGTACCACCTCGGGGAGGGGAGCTAGCAGGAGACACCACCAGACCAGGCAACAGATAACAAGTATACAATTCTTCTTTATTGACTTAAAAGTATTTATTAAACTAAAATAGCACTCAATCGGCTCCTCTTGGTAATATGCAGGTAATAACTCCTCTTCTATTAGTTCAAGTCAGCAGAGGGATATCTCACGTCTCGACGAATCGGCTCCAGGACGAACAGCGGTGTGTACACGGGTAGTGGCTCCTCTTCTCTCAAACGAAGCTGTTCTTCCTTCCCAGCAGGGTCAAGGCGGCTAGGGATGAGTCTCTCACATCTCTGATGAACCGGCTCCAGGCCGGACAGTGGTGTGTATGCAGGTAATAACTCCCCTTGTCTCATACGAATCTGTTCTTCTTTCCCAACAGGGTCAAGGCGGTTAGAGATGAGTCACTCACGTCTCTGATGAATCGCTCCAGGCCGGACAGTGGTGGATACACAGGTAAGGGCTCCTCTTGTCTCTTACGAATCTGTTCTTTCCCAGCAGGGTCAAGGCGGTTAGAGATGAGTCACTCACGTCTCTTACGAATCTGTTCTTTCCCAGCAGGGTCAAAGCGATTAGAGATGAGTCACTCACGTCTCTGATGAATCGGCTCCAGGACGGACAGCATAAACTGGATAATTCGGGCTGTGACCAGCTTGACTAGTGTTGGAGGATCAAAGTATCACAATATCATTTCAAAGCAAACAATCGTCAGTATAGCGTGTACTCACAGGACAACATCTTCGAATTCAGGAAGGCATAACTCAAGGACGGCGTGGAGACTGTGGCCATCGTGATTTATTCTCCAAAAATCCTCCTTTCAACGAAACAGTTTTACCTCCAACCAGCGACCGGTGAACATCCGTCTCTGACCCACTTCTTCTCCCTCTCTCTCTCACACACACACACACATCGATCTTTCCCACGGCATTCCGAACACCGGGCTCAACGAACACTGCGAGCACACTGCTTCCCCCGAACACACACAGCCCTTCTTCCCTTTACACCAACGAGAAACCTATTTTTATGATCCGTCTCTCGTATCCGTGTCCCAATCAGCGATCGCCCCTGCTTATCGCACACCTGCCGTTCATTTCTTCAATAAAAGCCCAACCGGCCGGGTGTTGCACCGGAACTACTCCGGCGGGGAAACAACTCCCACATAAGGAAAGGTTCCGCTGGTCTCTAGTCACCCTGTGACATGCTCCATGAGAAACAAGAGAAAGCCATAATGGTACCAGTGTGCATAGCAAGCTGTCTGTCTCGGTCTCGTCTGCTTAGTTTGCCGTTTACTATCGCCCTATTTATTTACACTTTACACTTTTTTAATTACACTTTTCAACATTTGAATATCTGCTGATATATTGTCTGAAAGACATGATTTGGGAGACAGCTGGACCTCAAGGCTTCCTCCGTTGCTGTCGGATATACCCGAGTACCTGTGGCGTTCACCTGTTGTTCTTTCCCATAAGAAACGCTACAGGCGACGGGGAAAATGCGGAGGTGTGCTGGCCAGATTCAAGGCTTACCTGCCGTCTGCCTGTGTGACGTGTCCTGATGGACGCTACGTTCCTGCTGTCGGGCGCTTGCTGGGGAAGAGAGACCGTTGTAATGTTTTGTCTGAAGTTCCTTGATTTCACCACTATTTCTGCCCAGGTTGTTTCTTTTTGGTTAAATGGTTGTCATACTCTCACCTGTGTTGAACACCTAATGATAAACCCTATTTAAGGCCTCACTGCCTTTTTGTCCTTGTTCAGTCCTGATGTTAGCCAAAGTGTTGTCATTCCTAAGAATTTTTTGGATTTGAGATTTTTTCCCTGCCTTCTGGTTTGGTCTTGGATGGTATGTTTTTGTTATGTTTCTTTTTGTGGATTTCTGGTTTTATCTCTCTGGACTGATGTTTAAGAAGATCTCTTCTGCCTGGATTACCCTTTTTGTATTGCCTCTCAAAGAGAGTTATTTGAGTTTCCCTGTAGCACATTCACCTAAAATGCAAATTAAGACTGTTGTTATTATTTATTTTTTTCCATTAGAAGTAAAGAGCAAAAGATTAAACTCAGACTTCTGGAGTTTGACTGTTCTTAATTCCTCTGCATTTGGGTTCAACCTCCTCCAGTCGTGGAGTGGTTAGCATCAAGGACACTCACACTGGAGAGCCGAGTTCAATCCCCAGCTGGATCGTAACAGAACGCTGGTTCCGTTCTATTTTCCTTGGCTCACAGGTTATTCCCGAGGCACACCTGCTGATGGCACCATCTTCTCCCATGTGGGATCGGATCCACCGAGGTGGTGTGGATTTTTCGAATCTGCGCCCGCTAGATTGTGCGGCACCTCCAGCCAGTGAGGATCAAACACTTCGCCTGGCTTTGTTTAATGCTAGATCGCTAGCCAACAAGACTTTTCTCCTCAATGACTTCTTCACTTCTCGTGAGTTGCATTTTATGTTCTTAACAGAAACCTGGCTTCCTCCCCGATGTGGCTTCCTCAGCTCCCCTCGGATCACAGATAGAGGTGGCGGACTAGCCACTGTTTAAGTGTACTTCTCAGTGTTGGGAGATTCCTGTTTAGGGTTTTCCGATGCTTTTAGGGTCTAGCTTTGAGCTGCAGCTGTTTGAGACTAATCTTCCAGTGATTGTATTATGTGCGGTGGTGTATCGACCTCCAAAGTTTAATATACGTGTGCTGCGAATCCAGACCTATGTCTAAGGACTTTCTTAATCTTATTGACTCTTTTATTCTTATGCAGTCCGTCACTGGCCCGACACATGAAAAAGGACATACTTTGGATCTCGTACTGTCCTATGGCTTAGATGTTGCCATTAGGGAAATATGTGACACTTGTAAGTCGGATCATCTGCCCGTTGTATTTACTATAGCTGTACCCTGCTCGGACACTTCGACTGTTGCTCCCGCATGCAGTGTGCGTGCAATTAGCCCTTTAACTGCCTCACAGTTTTATGTTGCCTTGCCTTTAAAGACTCCGTGCTGTACAACCTTGAAGATTCTAATCTTAATGTGGAGGAACTCCCCAACCTCTTTGACTCTACTTGTACTGAGATACTTGACTCTGTTGCTCCACTAAGGGAGAAACACACTAAAGCCAGTCCTTCCAGAAAAACAATTTTTTTGTGATTGTTGCGGGCAAAAATCCTTGATTATGCGGCAAGTTTTCTTAAAAAATGCGATGGAATATGTGGGATTTTTATGCAATGAAATTGCAGGAACTTGCAAAAATTGCGGGAACTTGTAAAAATTGCGGGAACTTGCAAAAACTGCGGTTTAAAAAAAGAAAAAAAAGAAAGTGATTCCCCAACAACCTGTTCTCACTAGGCTACTACCTTAATGTAAAGAGTCATTTCTTATTATTTCCCATGATAAGCAAGCATACTACATCACAGAACGTGCTGGGAATATTTAAGTTCCCATCTTGTTTTATTTCAGACCTTAATAAACACATAGCTCAAACTTACAAAACATTGATGAGTCAAACAAGTTCTGTAGCTTTACAAAAGGAATATGCTACAACTTCTGTAAAAATGAATAAATAAAATATAAAAAAATAAAATGGGTGCTTCCTGTTTTACAGCTTTTCGAGATGTTCACGTCCCGTAATTACGTCACTTCATAACGTTCCCATGGCAACAGGGGGACGGCTGCTCTTGTGTGAAGCAAACGCAACATTTTTCAACTTTCTGCTAAGATATATGTGACTTTTTTTACAATGAAAATGCGGGGATTATGAAATCATGCAAGCCCTGCATATTTTGCACGGAAATCTGCAATTTATGCCGCGAAAGTGTGGCGTATTTGAAAAAATGCGGCCCCGCATAAATATGTGGACTTTGGCTGATTATGCATTAAATCATGTGATCGCATAATTGCGTTTTTCTGGAGGGACTGTAAAGCGCTAACAGAACTTTGGCTAAATGACCATACCCACTCTCTCAGACGTGCCTGCAGAACAGCTGAGAGAAAGTGGAAAAAGGACAAACTTCAAGTGTCATTTCAAATTTTAAAGGACACATTACAAAAATACCAGGGAGCAGTTAAAGGGATAGTTCACCCCAAAATGAAAATTCTGTCAGTAATTACTCACCCTCATGTTGTTCCAACCACGTAAGACTTTCGTTCATCTTCGGAACACGAATTAAGATATTTTTGATTAAATCTGAGAGCTTCCTCCATAGGCTTCTAAGGGACTGAAACTTGTTCCCCAAAAAGTTATTAAAGACATCGTTAAAATAGTCCAAGTGACTACAGTGGCTCAATATTAAATGTATCAAGCGATGAGAATACTTTTTGTGCGCAAAAAAAACAAAAATATCGACTTTATTCAACTATTCATTTCCTTCTCTGTGGGCCTCGAGTGGGTTCACGTAGTATAACTGCGTAGCGTTTCTGTGGTGTACGTCACACGCATCACACATGACCAGCGTCAGCCAATAGTGAGCCTATGTGTGACGTAGCACTAAGCTATCACACTATGTTAACTGACGAGGCCCACAGAGAAGGAAGTTAATAGTTGAAATAAAGTCGTTCCCTTTCGAGGGAACTCGCACAGCGTTGTTGAAAACGACTCTTTGGGGACGCTCCCTTAGCGTGCGCCTCTGAAGTACGAATTAAACTAATCCAATCCTGATTCGTGTTGCGTCATGACGTAACGTGACGGCTCAACCGGATGCATAAAAGTGACGCGCACACAAACACATTAGCTTTCGCTCTTCAGCAAGCGGTCTCTGTAAAACTGTTTGTCTTATTTGGTGTTGTCTGTCTGTTGCAAAAACCCACTAAATGGCGAGTGAACAATACACAAAGTGTGTGCACCCCTGCCCTAGATATATTACGGGTGGGGACATGCATCATTTGTGTGTGTATTGTTTAGGAGCGCAGCACGCACAGGCAGCTCTCGAGGGGGCTGCCTGTGAACACTGTGAAGCACTTCCTGTTAGAGTGCTGCGCTCCCGTTTGGCCATATTTAAAGATGATGGCCAGGCTCGTGATCCACATGGTTCGGGTCCCGCTTCCGTTGAGGTGGCGCAGCGGCTTAGATCATTAGGCACTTTCTCGTTCATCCCCGCAGATTCTATAACACTCACTCACGGTGCAGAAGCCCGCTCTGCGGCTTCTTCTGCCCGTGATGAGTGCCCAGTGCTCGAGCTATCTGCTTCTGAGGAAGTGAATGTGCTCAGTATCGGGAGCGAGGAACATGAGTCATACTCACCGGCTCATGTTCCCGCTTATGAGGAGTTGGTGGAGGTTGTGACACGTGCTGTGGCCAGACTCAACATCAGCTGGCCACAGAATAAGCAGGATGGTCCTCGTCAAATTAAATTAGACGAGAGATTCCTGCAGCACCGTTCACTGCCTCACCGCCGGGGTTTACCGTTTTTCCCGGATCTTCATAAAGAGATCTCTAGATCTCATCTCGCATCTCATCACCTGCGGTATGTGATTATAGTAATGTCGTGGGTGCGAGAGAGGCGGGTTATGGCAAGATGCCGCAGATGGAGGAAGCTTTAGCGAACTATCTTTCTCCTAAAGCAGCATCTTCACTTAAAGCCCCGGCGCTGCCCAGCAAACCATGCAGGGACACTTCTGCACTGGTTGGCCGGGCTTATATGGCGGCTGGTCGGGCTAGTGCGTGCCTGCACTCTATGGCAATCTTGCAGGCGTACCAGGCCGACCTCCTAAAAGACCTAGACGAGGGTGAGGGACCAACTCCTGCTGATATTGCGGAGTTGAGAAAAGCCACAGATTTGTCTCTCCACGCCACTAAGGAAACGGCACACGCCATCGGCCGATCTATGTCACCTATGGTGGCCACGGAGAGACATCTGTGGCTGAATCTGTCCGATATCAAAGATAAGGACAGATCTTTTCTGTTGGACGCCTTCTGGCCTGTTCGGCGATGCAGTGGCTACTGTTGTCGACAGGTTTCAGGAGGCGAAAAAACAGCCGGCTGCGTTCCTGCAGTATCTCCCTCGCCGCTCTAAATCTGGGTAAAGGAGGGCTGGTCCAAGTGGCCAGCCTCAGCCGTCAACCAGCTCCTCCCATCACCAAAAAGCAGAAGGAGAGTATTGCCTCTAAAGCCCCTCCTGCGGAAGCTTGGCAACAGAGGAAACGCTCTCACTCGAAGTTCTCCAACCAGAAGGGCGACCTGAGGGCCATCATTCAGGCAAAAAGGGCTTCGGGAAAGAGGTCCTAACCGAAGTGGTTGGACCTCTGAGGGCTGTCCACCAAAGATGTTGTCCCGCCGTCCTGGACGCTTCGGGCCGCATCAATTTCCAGAGAACGCACACCATGGCGTCCGCCCCAAAAGCTTGCAAAAGAGCACAGACTATGGTCACGAAATCTTTCTCGACTGCTTCCTGCTGGTTCTCCGTTTCAGGAGGTCGAGAACAGTGCTCAAAATACACCCGAGACCAGTCTCGAGAGGCTGGTTCCCTTAGTAGATTTTGTAGAAGGATGGCAGTGTCTTCCAAATATATCTATATGGGTCCTGAATATAATAAAACATGGGTACAGACTGCAGTTCGGTCACCGACCTCCCAAGTTTGCAGGGGTGGTGCCGACTACAGTGGTTCCAGAACAGGCTCGGGTTATGGAACAAGAAGTACAGGCTCTACTGGTCAAAGGGGCGATACCAGACCCTACCAGACAGGGAGTCCGGGTTTTACAGCCGATACTTTATAGTTCCAAAGAAGGATGGCAGGCTAAGGCCCATTTTAGATTTATGGCAGTTGAATCTGCGAAGAAATCATTTGATAACCCTTGGATGACAAATGGGTTGAAAAATGCTTGTAAAAAAAATAAAATATATCTGTACAGAATGTTTCTTAAAAAAAGAACAGAAGATGCAGAGTGCAGATATAAAAAATATAAAAACAAACTCGTATCAATTATAAGAAGACAAAAAAAGGATTATTAGGACCGATCTGATACACAAAAGTAAAGGCAATATCAAAAACACATAGGGCCCTATCTTGCACCCAGCGCACGATCTGAAACGCAAGTGTCAAAGCGCAAAGCGCAAGTACCTTTGTGGGCGGGTCTCGGCGCTGTTGCTATTTTCCCGGCAGGATAAATGCCTCTTGCGCCTGGCGCAAATCTAAAAGGGGTTGGTCTGAAGTAGCTTCATTATTCATAGGCGTGGTTTGGGCGTAACGTGAAATAAACCAATCAGAGCGTCATCCAACATTCCCTTTAAGAGCAGGTGCGCATGTTGCATGGCGGATTGTTATTAATACGGCGGATTTACCAGGCGCGCGCCAGGAGCGGTTCACAGCCGAGGAGACGACGTTCTTTTCAACCTAATTTTCCGTTTGTATTTTTTTTTTAATCAATATACTGTTTGATATTGATTTTTCATTTTGACAAATGTAAATAAAGAAATGTCACAAATAAACACTCTCGGATGTTTTGGACTCGTTCTCTCTGAATCACGAATATATGCATGGTTATATTTTTGAAATGTAGTCGAACATTAGACCGATATTAATTAGCTTTACCTCACTGTAGTGTAGATGACGCAGCAGCTCTTCTGCCAAATACGCTCTCCTGTCCCGTGCTGCTGCTGGGGCATTTGGGTTAAGTGGCATCGGCACATGCAGTTCACCATCACGTCTCCTTAAGTCCTCTAATGTTTCCTCATCTATGTCAACAACACAACCTTGATTTATGGAAATGTTGTGTAAAACACAACATGCCACAAAGAATGCTACAACTTTTTGAGGACTGTACTGTAAAGTGCCTCCTGACCTATCCAAACACCTGAAACGCAGTTTCAGTATGCCGAACATTCGTTCAATTACACAGCGTGTTTGTGTGTTTTCGATTAAACCGTATTTCACTCATTGTTGCTGGCATCAAAAATGGTGTCATCAGCCATGTCATTACTACAATTAGCCTGAAAAAATTGGGTAAATGTAAGCTAGATTTAGGCTTACTACATATTTCTTACATCTTCATGGAAACCACAATGATTTCCCTCATGTGTTAATATTTTTCCTTGTTATAATGTATGATTTGCAAAAATAAAAACTGCTGCATCTGTGTTGATGAGAGAATCAAAGTGTATGCGCGTTGTGCACCCGCTACATTATGGCCAAGCATGCGCGCTTAAAATAGCATTATGAACAACGCGCAACGCGCCACTGACTTTTGACTAGGTTTTTTCTGGTCAGTGGCGCAATTGTTTTCTGGAACTGCAAAATAGCACCAGGGAATGTTTGCGCCGAAACACGCCTCTTTTTTTGCGATGACCCGCCCAGAGAGCGCAAGTTAATTTCCTAGTTTACCGACGTGCGTCTGTGGAGGGAAAAGTCCGCTTTGCGCGGGTGCAAAATAGGAATGATACATGCGTCAGTGTACAAAGTCAATTGCGCTGAGTGCAAGATAGGGCCCATGGGGTGTAATAAATACAGTTATGCATAAAGGTAGGCCCAAAATGATTACTCCCTATTTTATAACCAAGAGTAACTCAGATAAATACGCGACAGAAGAAATTGCAAACGAATTTAATAATTATTTTGCAAATATTGGCTCAAATTTAGTACAATACATCCCAGATGAAAATATTGATGGTAGTATTATTCCACATAGTGTAAACAGTATTTTCCTTGAGAGGGTACAAGCGAGTGAAATTTTGAAAATTGTGTATGGATTAGCAAATAAAAAGTCAAATGATTATATAGATATGAATATGTCATTGATGAAGCAAATTATAGACGTTATTGTTGAGCCTTTTACTTATATTTGTCATTTGTCATTCACTACAGGGAAATTTCCAGATAGCCAAAGTGAAGATAGCCAAAGTGGTTCCACTTTTTAAAAAAGGAAATAAAAATGATGTTTCGAATTATAGACCCATATCTCTGTTACCACAGTTATCTAAAATCTTAGAAAAATTATTTGTGAATAGATTAAAAACATTTTTGGATAAAAACAAATTGTTAACTAATAGTCAATATGGATTTCGCTCAAATCATTCAACTGCAACAGCAATTTTGGAACTAATAGAAGAAATAACCAATGCTATGGATAAGAAATATGTTACTGTAAGTGTCTTCGTGGATTTGCAAAAAGCGTTCGACACTTTAGACCACGAAATATTATTGATTAAATTATATAAATATGGTGTAAGAGGTATAGCTCATCAGTGGGTCAAAAGTTATTTAAAAGACAGAGAGCAGTTTGTTGAAATCAATAGCATAAAATCAAGAAATTGTCCAATAAATTGTGGTGTACCCCAGGGATCGGTACTAGGTCCAGTACTTTTTCTTCTTTATGTGAATGATATAGTAAATGTTTCTAAGTTACTAAAATGTATTTTGTTTGCGGATGATACTACTTTTTTTATGCTGGCAAAAATATAAATGAGGTATTACAAGTTGTAGAGTACGAGTTTGGGAAAATTATAAGATGGTTTAACGCCAATAGACTGTCTTTAAATATCAGTAAGACAAAATTTATGATTTTTTGTTGTATAAATGTGGATTTAGATGCAGCATTGTCAGTACAAGGAGTACAGATTGAAAGAACTCATGAATTTAAGTTTTTAGGTGTTGTGATCGATGAAAAGTTGACATGGAAATTCCATATTGACCATGTTAAATCTAGGGTATCCCAAATTATAGCTGTTACATAAAGTAAAAGAATCTGTAAATAAATGTGCCTTAATTTTGTTATATAATTAATTGATTGTTCCACATCTGACCTATTGCATTAAGCCATGGGGAAGTGCAAACAAGACTTATATAGAACCTGTTTTTAAATTACAAAAACGTGCCATTCACGTTGTAAATGGAAGTGAATATAGGGCCCACACAAATCCAATATTTATACAGTTAAAAACTTTAAAATTCAATGACTTATTAGAATATAGCCTTCTAAATATAATGTATAAAGCTCATTTGAAAACATTACCTGATAAATTGCAAAATAGATTCATCAAGAGAGTTAGTAAATTTAATTTAAGAGGAACTGAAGTATTTCAGAAACCTGAGTTTAGAACAAAATTAAAGGAAAGATGTGTCTCGATGCAAGGTGTCAGTCTGTGGAACAATCTAAATAGTGAAATTAAAACTTCAACATCGTTTTTTTGTTTTTAAGAAGAGTGTAAAAGCATTACTAATAGAAAAATATAATCCCTCTATTTAGTAGGAAAATGTGATTTGATTTATGACTTTGCATAGATGCTGTATAGTCCATAGTGTCCATAGTGTGTTGTAAGTGTACCTCTTTGGAATTGTAATTTGATTTATGTTGATAAGGGGCAGATATTATAAGTTTATCATCTTTTTGCTCCTTTTCATTTCTTTTTCTTTTCAGGTTCAAGATGCTCACTATTCCCATCATCGTGAATCAAATCAGATCCGAGGATTGGTTCGTCATGATAGATCTAAAAGACGCCTATTTTCATGTCTCCATCCTTCCATGTCACAGGAGGTTTCTGAGGTTCGCTTTTGGGGGCGAAGCGTACCAATATCGGGTTCTTCCATTTGGCCTAGCTCTCTCTCCCTGCACGTTCACCAAGTGTATGGATGCAGCTCTGGCTCCACTAAGACTGCAGGGCATTCGTATACTGAATTATATCGACGAATGGCTCATATTGGCCCAGTCTCGGGAAATGGCAGTTCACCATCGAGATGTCGTCCTTAGCCACATTCAGAGTCTGGGGTTGAGACTCAACACGAAAAAAAGCGTGTTGGAACCAGCCAACTACTTTTCTGGCCGTGGTTTGGAATTCGGTTACGATGCGGGCACATATGTCCCCTGCACGTATTGAGTCCATCCTGACCATGGTCTCTGGGATAAATCTAGGCCAGGCCATCACTGTAAAGCAATTTCAAAGACTGCTGGGCCTCATGGCAGCGACATCCAACATAATACCTTTGGGCCTTCTCCACATGAGGCCCTTTCAGTGCTGGCTGAAAGCCAAGAGGGTTTTCCCCGAGGGGAAATCCGTTCCGTACAACCAGGGTTACGTGCAGAGGCCTTCGTTCCCTTTTGATTTGGAAGAAACCTTAGTTCCTGTCCCAAGAACCTAGGAGCGTCATGTCGCCGGAAAACCGTTTCGACAGACGCCTCCCTCACTGCCTGGGGTGCGGTCATGGACGGCCGCTTTGCCAGGGGTCTGTGGCAGGACCATCATCACTCTTGGCATATAAATTGCCTAGAGATGTTGGCTGTTTTCAGGGCTCTGAGGAGCTTCCTCCCAGACATCAAAGGTTACCATGTCTTGCTACTTCGGACAATACATCAGTGGTAGCTTATCTGAACCGACAAGGGGTACTCAGATCGTGCCCTCTATCCAGACTGGCGCATCAGATTATTCTGTGGTCCCAGGGGAAAATATTACCTATCAGAGCAATATATGTCCCAGGGGTTCAGAATCAGGGAGCAGACATCCTGTCGAGGCAGGGGCTGAGGCCCGGGGAAAGGAGGCTTCATCCAGATGTGGTGAAGTTGATATGGGAGAGCAGAAAAGAAAAAATTTTCAGAAAAAAGATTTTTCTTTTCTGCTTTGTCTTGTCCTGCCCTGGTTGCACCGGATTGTTTGGGAATTACAGTAGCGCAGCAAGCCTTCCTTCTCATTTTGATATGGGAGAGGTTTGGACCAATGGAAGTGGATCTGTTTGCGTCTCAAGAGACGTCCCATAGTCCACTTTGGTTCTCCCTCACACATCCAGCCCCACTGGGGTTGGATGCCATGGTACAGGTCTGGCCGAGGCTACGACCTGTATGCTTTTCCCCCAATCGCTCTGCTCCCGGGAGTCCTGGAGAGGGTCCGTCAGGAGGGCATCAGTCTTCTTCTGGTAGCCCCTCTGTGGCCGGCCCGAGTATGGTTTTCCGACATAATATCACCCTTGATAGGTCCGCCATGGCAGATTCCTCTGAGGAGGGATCTGTTGTCTCAGGCGGAAGGCACAATATTCCACCCTCGCCGGACATATCACTCTTGATAGGTCTGCCATGGCAGATTCCTCTGAGGAGGGATCTGTTGTCTCAGGCGGAAGGCATAATATTCCACCCTCGCCCGGAGCTGTGGAAATTATAGGTCTGGCCCCTGAGGGTCTCTCCCCTTTCCACACTTAAGGTGTACGTGGCTGCCATTGCGGCTTTCCATGCACCACTGAGTGATGGGCCTCTGGGGAGGCACCAGCTGGTCATTCGTTTTCTCCGTGGTACATGGAGGATGAGACCGACAATCAGGTCCAGGGTTCCCACCTGGGACCTGGCGGTGGTTCTCGAAGGGTTATCCCTGTCCCTCTTCGAACCCCCTCAGTCGTTTCGCCCAAGGACCTGACATTCAAGATTGCTTTTCTCTTAGCTATTACCTCTCTTAAGAGGGTGGGAGATCTCCAAGCCCTGGCAGTAATGCCAGCCTGCTTGGAGTTTTCCCCTGGCGGAGTTAAGGACATTCTGCACCCGAGACCTGGCTATGTGCCTAAGGTGCTTTCTAACATGGCATGGTCTACGGTCCTGCAGGCATTTCGTCCTCCACCTCATGTGTCGGCAGAAGAAGAGAGGCTCCATTTGCTCTGCCTGGTCAGAGCTTTGAGCATCTACCTCGAGAGGTCCTCTTCTTGGAGGAGGTCGGACCAACTGTTAGTGTGTTTTGGGTCACCTAAGAAGGGGCTCCCTGCTTCCAACAAATCATTATTAATTGGATTGTTCAGTCTATTGCCTCGGCCTACCAGCCGTAAGGACCCATTCTACTAGAGGCATGGCGTCCCCTAGGGCCCTCTATTCAGGAGTTCCCCTCCACGAGATCTGTGAGGCAGCTGCTTGCCCCTCACACTTTTATCAGGTTTTATAGTCTGCACCTCCCTAGTACGCCTGGTGCGTGAATGCTCTCATCCTAGTTTTGTGCCTGTATTCAGTTTCACTCTAGGGCAGGCCTTTGTGGTGCGTGGCATAGTGGGCATTCGTTCCCCAAAGAGTCGTTTTCAACAATGCAGTGCGAGTTCCCTCGAAAGGGAACATCTCGGGTTACGTTTGTAACCCTTGTTCCCTGAGAAGGGAACAAGACACTGCGTCGCTTTGCCACGCCCCTTCAGGCCTAGGAACGACTTGCTTCATCGCGAGGCTAATGTGTGTGTGTGCTGGCGTCACTTTTATGCATCCGGTTGTGCCGTCACATGTTTGTCATGATGCAACACCAATCAGAATTGGATTAGTTTCATTCATACTTCAGAGGCGCATGCTAAGGGAGCGTCCCCAAAGAGTCATTTTCAACGACGCAGTATCTCGTTCCCTTCTCAGGGAACAAGGGTTACAGACGTAACCAGAGACGTTATTTTTGTTTGTTTTTGCGCACAAAAAGTATTCTCGTCGCTTGATAAGCTTAAGATTGAACCACTGTAGTCACTTGGACTATTTTAATGATGTCTTTAATACATTTTCAGTCCCTTAGAAGCCTATGGATGACTGATCCAGCTCTCAGATTTAATCAAAAATATCTTCATTTTTTTTTATCTCGCCTGGTTGCTAATAACACTGAGGCCTCAGGTTCTTTTTAAAGTGTTTAACTCTCTTGTTAACCCTTGTGAAACTGACTGTGCTGTGCCATCCACATTGTTGTGTGAAAACTTCCTGAAACACTTCATAGATAAAATTGCTGGCCTGAGCTTTACATCCCCTGCTTTTACCAGTGACCCCTCTGTTCCACCTTTATGCCCAGCTGTTTTCCAGCAGTTTGAGCCAGTTACATTACATGTTCTCTCTGACGTAGTTAAGCATCTTCGTCCTGCAAACTGCCTGCTGGACAGTATCCCTGCCCGCTTACTCAAAGATGATCACAAATCCAGTTTTTTTTATCCGTGGTTAACACATCTCTCAGCTCAGGGTTTGTTCCAGCTGCTTTTAAACATGCTGTTGTGCAACCACTTTTAAAAAAGAAAAATCTTGATCCTTCGGTTTTGTCTAATAAGACCTATTTCTAAACTTCTTGGAGTCAAAGTCTTGGAGAAGGTAATTTTTAATCAACTTCAATTATTTTTAGATGATTTTAGTATTTATGAAAAGTTCCAGTCTGGTTTTAAACCCCGCCACAGTACTGAAACTGCCCTTCTAAGAGTCTATAACGACCTTCTCTTAGCAGTTGATTCAGGAAAATCTGCTGTTTTAGTGTTCTTAGATTTGACTTCTGCCTTTGACACTGTCAACCACTCTATCCTCTTATCCCGACTCAAACAAAGTGTTGGCATTATGGTCATTGGTCATAGCCCTAAAATGGTTTGACTCTTACATGGCAGATAGGAGTTTTGCTTCACCTTGGGAATTGCTCTTCATCTGTTGCCCCTCTTTCTTGTGGGGTCCCCCAAGGTATCATTTTGGGACTCATGCTCTTTTCTCTGTACATGCTGCCCTTAGGGTCCATTTTAAAAAAAACATAATATTTCTTTCCACTGTTTTGCAGACGATGTTCAAATCTATTTGCCTGTAAAAAACAAAGAGAAGGACACCGTCCAGCCTTTATTGAACTGCTTGAGTGATCTCAAAATTTGGTTGGATCAGAATTTTCAGTCTCAATGATAATAAGACTGAAATTGTCTGAGAAAGACTGGTGTGTGTGTATATATACACAGGGCGTGTGTGATGCGTCAGTGCAGTGGTACTGGATAGTAGTGTCTGTAGTTTAGTAGAGATTGCATGCTGCATGCTACTTCTGCTTGCTATACTCTGCTTACAGCTACTGCCACCAACTAGCCCTTGTTCAAGGGCGAAAAGAGGAGCCGAGTGCGTAAGTCTCCTCCTGTCGGTACATAGCCTCTCCACCGTCAAGACTCCTACAGTGCCTCCTTGCGGCCACACACGGTAACTGGGCCCTAGCGGACCCAGGCTGAACTGTAGGGGATCTCGGAGCAGCAGTGGGCCCCAGAGGCGTAGTGTGCAGGCCCACCAAGCAGTGGACATGCCCTGGCACTCGCCAACCACAGCCCCAGCTATGGGTAAATAGTCCCACTGCCTTGTGGGGTAGCCTATAGAGGCAAAGGCGTCAAAAGACCTCAACGTCGGAACAGGCGGAGGATGATGGCTGACTTAAGTGGAGCATCACAACGGCTGGGAAGGCGGATGAAGGCTGCAGCAGGGATTGGTCCCCAGTCGTCTTGGACTCCATGCCACTGGATTCTGACCCAGACCTGCCAAGGACCGTGTGGTGGTTGTCTGTGCACCAGCCTCCACACGTTAAACAACGTCACGCACAGGCGTCCTCCACAAAGGGAATCCACCCTACCACCCCGGATAAAGTCCTATGGCGACCAGCAAGTGGCGACGGGGGCAGGTTTGTGTAGTCTGGAAGCCCCTAGTCATGAGCTGGCACATTAGGCGATGGGTGTAAGAATCAGTCGCTGGGCTCTTGGAACGAGGCAGAAGACCTCTTCGGCAGCTACACCCATGACTAAGCAGTCCTATTTAGGATCCGCTCTGCTTACCCCATATGGGGAAGGGGCTAGAAAAGGTGCCCTAAAAATAGCCTGCCTCATATCTCCCGACTGGATTACCGCGTCCAGAGGGAACACCTCATTTGCGGTCAGAAACAAAAGAAATTAAATTTTGGAGCCTGGAATGTGCGCACTCTGATGGACAGCACCTCCAGTGACAGACCTGAGAGACGGACCGCTATCATAGCCAGAGAACTGCAGAGATGCCGGATTGATATAGCTGCTCTCTCCGAAACCCGACTGGCAGGTGAAGGGCAGCTAAAGGAGGAGAAAGGTGGCTACACTTTCTTCTGGAAAGGAAAGCCAGCCGATGAGGCTAGAAACCATGGAGTTGGACTTTGCCATCAAAAACCAGCTTGTCAACCACCTCTCTGAACTTCCTGTGGGGATCAGTGAGCGCCTCATGACAATCCGTCTGGTGTTGGCCAACAACCAGACAGCGACAGTAGTGAGCGCCTATGCCCCTACCCTAGACTCCGACGTGGAAGAAAAAGAAGCATTCTACGCCTGCCTGGAAGAAACCCTGTCAAAAATCCCCAGGGAGGACAAGATCATCCTTCTTGGAGACTTTAATGCTAGGGTAGGCCGGGACCAACACCTCTGGAAGGGCACTATTGGCAAGGAGGGCATCGGTAACATCAACTCCAACGGAGTGCTGCTTCTGAGTAAGTGCGCTCAGCACAACTTGGTCATTACCAATAATCTCTATCGACAGAAAAACAAATTTAAGGCATCTTGGAGACACCCTCGCTCCAAGCAATGGCACCTTATTGATTATGTAATCGTAAGGGCCATGGACCGCAGTGATGTAAGCATCACAAGGGCCATGATAGACTCTGACAACTGCTGGACAGACCACCGCCTCATTCGATCCACAATGTCCATCAAACTTAAAAATAGGAGGAGGATTCAGAAGAAGCAGACCCGGCGAAGACTGAATCTCGACAGCTTGAATGAAACTACCACCCTGCAACTACTTCAGGACTCTCTCGAGAATAGTCTTCAGCAAGAATATCCTGATAACATCGAAGATCACTGGGGACTTCTCAAATCCACCATCCATGACTCATGTAAATCCACCCTTGGGTATCAGTCCAGGAAACATCAGGAATGGTTTGATGGAAATGACACAGAGATAGAACAACTTATCTCCAGAAAACGAAAAGCCTTCCGAGTGTGGCAAAATGACATAACATGTGAGGCCAAAAGGGCAGCACACTCCAGAGCTAAGGCTGACGTTCAGAGATTGGTGAGGGAGCTCAAGAACAACTGGTGGACAGAAAAGTCTCTGGAACTCCAGAGACTGGCAGAATCAGGTAACACCAGAGACTTTTTTAGTGCCACTAAGGCTGTCTATGGCCCTAGCCATCGTGGTTTAAATCCCCTGCGCACAAAGGATGGACAGACTCTTTTGAAAGACAATGACTCTATCAACGCACGTTGGAAGGAGCACTTTCAAGAACTTTTGAACAGTGACAGCTCAGCCGAACCAGACATTGCCGACCGTATCCCGCAGAACCCCATCAGAGAAGACATGGGGGAACCTCCTACCTTAACTGAGGTTCACAATGCCATCAGACGTCTCAGGAATAACAAGGCCACTGGTCCTGATGGGATTCCCGCAGAGATTTTAAAGGAAGGAGGACCAAGGCTCTGGTACCACATTTACCATCTACTTATCAAGGTCTGGGAAAGGGAAGAGCTCCCCTCAGAGCTCCGGGATGCCCAAATTGTTACCATATTCAAGAAAGGGGACAAGGCTGAATGTGGAAACTACAGGGGCATCTCGCTCTTGTCAACAACAGGCAAAGTTCTTGCTCGTGTCCTCGCCAACCGCCTGCTACCACTATCTGAGGAGATACTCCCTGAATCACAATGCGGTTTCCGTTCATCTAGGGGAACAACTGACATGATCTTTTCTGCTCGCCAACTACAAGAAAAGTGTCGGGAACAAGGACTGCCTCTGTACATGGCCTTTATAGACTTGACAAAGGCCTTTGACTCCGTCGATCGGCAGGCACTGTGGAGCATACTATCAAAGTATGGATGTCATGCCAAATACATCCGTGTGCTGAGGCTATTGCATGACGGCATGTCAGCCACAGTGCTCGATGGTGGCTCTGAATCTGAGCCATTTACTGTAGAAACTGGGGTAAAACAGGGATGTATCATTGCACCCACCCTATTTGCCATCTTCATTGCAGTCATACTTCACCTTACTGGACATGAGTTGCCACAGGGGATTCCAATCCTTTATAGGACTGATGGCAGGCTCTTCAACCTCAACAGGTTTAAAGCCAAAAGTAAAGTCAGGAATACCACCATCATGGAGCTGCAATACGCCGATGATAACACCATTGCAGCGCACTCCCCTGAAGACCACCAGGGCATTCTAAATGCCTTTGCCAAGGCATACAGATCCCTGGGTTTGGCCTTGAACATCAAGAAAACTCATGTTCTGTATCAACCACCACCTAACCAGCCATCACTACAGCCCATTATTAAAGTGGATAATACCACTCTGGAAAACGTGGACCACTTTACCTACCTTGGCAGTATTCTCTCCTCCAAAGCTGATATAGACTGTGAAGTTAAACATCGTCTGAGCTGTGCCAGCAGAGCCTATGCCAAACTTAGGACAAGAGTCTTTGATGACCGAGACCTGAGGGCTCAAACCAAGGTCCTGGTTTACAGAGCTGTGATTCTCCCAACTTTGCTGTATGGAGCGGAATCCTGGACAACCTACAGTAGACATCTGAGAGCACTGGAAATATTCCATCAAAGAGCCTTAAGGAAAATCTTGAGGATCAACTGGGAAGACAAACGTACAAACTCCAGTATTCTGGAAGAAACGAATATGCCCAGCATCACTACCACCATAATGCAGCACCAACTCCGATGGACAGGACATGTCATCCGCATGCCCAACAACCGTCTCCCAAAGCAGATCCTGTACTCCCAGTTAAAGGAAGGACAGCGAGCCCCTGGTGGGCCAAAAAAACGCTTTAAGGATAATATTAAGACCAGCCTGAAAAAGTTTAACATCACGTCCGGCGACTGGGAAAATTTAGCGTTAAACAGGGACTACTGGAGAAAGGCAGTGCTCGAAGGTGCAGAACACCACGAAACAGAACTCCGCCGTGCCGCAGATGCAAAGCGGAAATACCGCAAGGACAAACAGAGAAAGGCTCCACCACTACACAACACCTCAGCCTTCCAATGCCAACATTGCAGCAGAATCTGTGGGTCACAGATCGGCCTTTACAGCCACCTGAGGATCCACAAATAACGGTGACCCGACGGAGAGGACAGTCATACTCGTCTCGAGTGACCGCCGAAGAAGGTACATTTTAGTGCCTGTGTAGATGCTCTTGGTACTTTAAGTTCCCATATTCGACCTTTTACCAAGAATCTGGGTGTGATTTTTGATAATGCTTTTAAATTTGACAAACAGATTAGTTCAGTTGTTAAAACCAGTTTCTTCCAGCTGAGACTTTTGGCTAAGGTCAAGCAATACCTGCTATGCAAAGACTTTGAAAGAGGCATACATGCATTTATTACGTCCCGTTTAGACTACTGTAACTCTTTGTATGTTGGATTGGATGAGTCATCCCTTCGTTGGTTACAGCTAGTCCAGAACGCAGCAGCTCGACTTTTTACTGGGACTAAAATGCGCGACCACATTACACTGGTTTTTTTCCACGCTTCACTGGCTTCCTGTTTGCTTCAGGATTGAATTTTAAATTTTATTAATTGTTTTCAAAATCTTAAATCGGTTGTCGCCGCCTTATTTATCTGAGCTTTTACATGTCCACACACCTGTCAAAGCACTGATGTCTTCCGATCAGATGCTCCTCGATGTGCCCAGATCCAGGTTAAAAAACAAAGGTGACCGAGCCTTTGCAGTGGCTGCTCCAAACCTCTGGAATAGTCTACCTAGTCATGTAAGAAAAGCTCGGACCATTGAAACATTCAAGTCCTTGCTTAAGACCCATTACTATGAATTGGCTTTCAATTCAAGTTAAGCTTTGATATCTTGACCTGTTTTCTACTGTTGATTATTTTGTATTGTATATTGTGTGTGTATATTATGTCTTTGATCTTGAACCTTGTTAAGCACTTTGGTCAATTATGGTTGTTTTTTAACGTGCTATATAAATAAAATTAAACTGAACTGAACTGAACTGAATTGAAAGCCACGTCCACGACCCATCGAACTTATCCTGAAATGTACGCCATGGAAATGTCTTGTGCTTTCTTGAGAACCAATGAGGTTCATAAACTAAATTTACTGTACTAATTACACACTACTCAACACATTCATCTGACTTTCAAGTCATTTCAGTGTTTAATTTGCATAAAAAAATGCAGTAACCGCAAAACCACTGAATACATTGTAGCTGGGAGCTCCTTCCATTGATTTCAGTGAATAAAAACCTTACATTTAGGGTTAGGACCTAGGGGCGTCGAATGCTTGTTCACGGGGCCCTCAGTAACAACATATTAAAGAGCCAACTTCCTCAGCGTTTGGGAAGGGCCTTTAAAATAAATCAGCAAAAACTTTCAGTGAAAATTACAAACATGGGCTTTTCCTTTCTTTTGACATTTTGACACCCAAATGAGTTTGCAGGGCCCCCAAACGTGGACGCACAGTCCCTTTTTTAACCTTTCAACCCCTAAACGAGGTCGTAGGGCCACTAATCATTTCCACCCACTCAAGGGCCCTGTAGCAAGATGAAAAATGGTCAAGGGGTCATTCAGCCACTTTAATGGTTAAGCAGACAAATAGTAGGTCTGTGTTACTCGCGGTCATCGGGGGTCGATGGGTCATTCCGTTCCTATGGTTACCGTGTTGGCGGCCCCTAAATTAATAACTAATGATCGTTGCAACGAACGTGAATCAATCAAAATTAACTTTAGCTAGAAAATAACTATTCTAGAGCTGCTGTGAAGCCAAAACAGTCTCTGTTACTTTAATTTCCTATTATCACTGTAAAGCTGCTTTGGAACAATCTACATTGTTAAAAGCGCTATATAAATGAAGATGACTTGACTTGATATATACACTCAACTAAAGGATTATTAGGAACACCATACTAATACTGTGTTTGACCCCCTTTCACCTTCAGAACTGCCTTCTAAGTGGCATTGATTCAACAAGGTGCTGAAAGCATTCTTTAGAAATGTTGGCCCATATTGATTGGATAGCATCTTGCAGTTGATGGAGATTTGTGGGATGCACATCCAGAGCACGAAGCTCCCGTTCCACCACATCCCAAAGATGCTCTATTGGGTTGAGATCTGGTGACTGTGGGGGCCATTTTAGTACAGTGAACCAGGGTGGGAATTATGTAATTTTAGGGGCAAGGCCATTTGGCCTCCACCTTTTCTTTTTTTTTTAGGGGCACCAAGGCCATATGACAGGGCACAAAGGCCATTGAGTACAATTCGATAGTTTTCCCATTCAGATTGATACCATAACATCCTAATTTGGAATAAGACATATGACTTTTTTAATAATAAAAAAAATAATAATAATGAGAGAGAAAAACTGTTAATTTAAATGTGCGCAAAGTGCGCTCCCTTAATAATCCCTAAAAAGCTGACATCATCGCGATCTCAAACATCTCTGTTATTATCAATGAAGCTGATTGCACAATGAATATTTCATAATATCTACACTTTGTTATAATCAGAGGATTTTGGTTTTGAGCGGTGATGGGAGTCTATCTTAAATGCTTCTGATTGGCCATTGTGTTTAAGAAATCAACACATACGTCTGTGATTGGCTACATCGCTCAACGCTGCAAACATGTTACAAATAGAAACTCTGGCCTGTAAATAGTCTCAATTTTGTTTAGTTGTTCTTTTCTGCAACAGATTAATAACAATTTATTAGTTTTTATGTTTTATTCATTGATATTCATATGTTGCGGGAGTCCGCTCGAATCGTTTTATTCTCCCGCAGCGGCAGCCCACACACACAGAGTGAGTGCATTACCGCCAGCGCTCGGCCATCAAATCTAGTCCTGCGCCGCACGTCTCTAGATCATTGGCCCGGCCAGAGGATGGCGGCGGGAAATATCGGCCCAAGTTCTGCCTCGGGTAGAGAATTGGGCAGAAAATCTAAGTTATAAACAGGACAGAGTAACACGGCGGATATCGCTCATACATTTTTTTTGACGACGCAACGTTAGTTAAGGCGGCAGGCGTGTGTTGCTTAGGCGGCCGCCTTAGTTACAAAGTGCTGCGGGAAACCCTGAATCTGTAATGGAAACGCAACAGCGTTTAACATAGACTAACTTCTCAGAGTTGTTTTGCAACAGTGTTCATTATACTAACAACCATTCCGCCAATGGTTGGTCATTATACTAACCAAACCACTCCGGATTGATTCTGGAATCTTCGCTGGGGAAATAAGCACCGCAACAATCCGTCCTCCAACGCATGCTGCTCATGTTTTGAGATCGTGCTCGAAGAGGAGGGGCTATTCGCGCGCGCGCGCCTCCGTTGTAAGTTTGTGTGTGAGAGGGATGGAGCAAGCTGCGCGCAGCTCTACAATAAAATACAGTTTTATTTTTTTAATTTTAAAAAGCAAGCCCACATATGCCGCACTGGCGCTTTATACATGTAACTTGGACAGGGCTAGGGCACACAGGCCACTGTGGCCGTATGATAAATTTTTTTTCACGGGGCATGAAGGCCAAAGTGTAGGGCAACGGCGGCCATGGCCGCGTGGCCGCGGTATAATTCCCACCCTGCAGTGAACTCATTGTCATGTTCAAGAAACCAATTTGAAATGATTCGAGCTTTGTGACATGGTGCATTATCCTGTTGGAAGTAGCCATCAGATGATGGGTACATGGTGGCCATAAAGGGATGGACATGGTCAGAAACAATGCTCAGGTAGGCCGTTTGGGCATTTAAACGATGCCCAATTGGCACTAAGGGGCCACCGAAAGTGTGCCAAGAAAACATCCCCCACACCATTACACCACCACCACCAGCCTGCATAGTGGTAACAAGGCTTGATGGATCCATGTTCTCATTCTGTTTATGCCAAATACTGACTCTACCATCTGAATGTCTCAACAGAAATCGAGACTCATCAGACCAGGCAACATTTTTCCAGTCTTCAACTGTCCAATTTTGGTGAGCTCTTGCAAATTGTAGCCTCTATTTCCTATTTGTAGTGGAGATGAGTGGTACCCGGTGGGGTCTTCTGCTGTTGTAGCCCATCCGCCTCAAGGTTGTGCGTGTTGTGGCTTCACAAATGCTTTGCTGCATACCTCGGTTGTAACGAGTGGTTATTTCAGTCAAAGTTGCTCTTCAATCAGCTTGAATCAGTCGGCCCATTCTCCTCTAACCTCTAGCATCAACAAGGCATTTTCGCCCACAGGACTGCCGTATACTGGATGTTTTTCCCTTTTCACACCATTCTTTGTAAACCCTAGAAATGGTTGTGCTCAAAATTGCTTAAATCACCTTTCAGTCGGCCCATTCTCCTCTGACCTCTAGCATCAAAAAGGCATTTTCGCCCACAGGACTTTCCCATTCTGACATTCAGTTTGGAGTTCAGGAGATTGTCTTGACCAGGACAACACCCCTAAATGCATTGAAGCAACTGCCATGTGATTGGTTGATTAGATAATTGCATTAATGAGAAATTGAACAGGTGTTCCTAATAATCATTTAGGTGAGTGTATATAGTGGGGAAGAGAATACATAGTGGGTTAGTGGGACAGGGCCCACACCCACAGTGTCCCCCATGTGCCCGGTAGAGAGAGATGAACAAATAGTAGTTTGTAGGAACTAGAGGCCTTCAGGTAAGAGCCCCATCCCTTTACTCAAAGGGAGAATGGAAAAATAGTGCTGTTTTGTGAGCAACTACCACATTTTACCCTCAAAAATTATTGGAAGTGGACATGTAAAGGACCCGTGGATGGGAGGGTGTGGTCAACAGGTGAGTGACGCCCACCATAGGTGTCCAAAACCCCCCTATTCCTGGGTCAGCAAATTGGGGGGCACGGAGAGTAGGGTAAGCAGAAATATCCCAATCCTCTTTTAAATAACCAGTCAACGGGATCCAAATTCACCCTATGATCCATTCAGGGCACTATCTGTCCAATAGCAATTTATTTGAATGGGCTTTTGTCTGCAAACCCACTAAACCCACTAAATGTGCTTCCTCAAGAACCAATAAGGTTCATTCTCGTTTCCACAAGGAAGCTCAAACGTGCTGCGTAACACGAGAATGAACCTCATTTGGAACGACATAAGTGTGAGTAAATGATGACAATTTAAATTTTGGGGTGAACTAACCCTTTAAAGTGACAGCAGCCTATAAATACATGCTGCTGTCTGTGTCAATGTTAATCAAACAACAATGTTTATTTCCCCCTTTTTGCAGCTCTAGACTGGACTGGATCTGTCTGACACTCACCGCTGTCCCACTTGGCCAGATCGTCGGTGCTGGGTGCGTGTGCGCTGACCATGTGTATCTCGTCGTTGCAGATGAAGGAGAGCTGGTCGTGCACCTGTGAGCCGAAGAGCATGTCGAACAGAAGACTCGGCCCGTTCCGGTTCCCGAACGCCTCCACCACCTCCTTCAGCAGCTGCTCCACGTCTTGGCTCAGATTCAACAGCATGTGACCGGCCTGACTCTGGCGGTCCGAGGCCAGCAGCTCCAAAGGCTCATGGGACGCCTGCTCACTTTTCAAACTCTTGACTTTGGGTCTCGGAGCCTGAGGAAAACATGGATATAACACTGTACTGTGGCCGATCACACGAGCTGCATGAAGCAGAGGAAGCGCACATCATACCTGATAGGCCACGAGATAACAGACCGCTGCTAAATCCCGCACGTCCCTCCACGGCTGCGGCCCGTCCTGAGCCGTCTTCAGCAGCAGCGTCCCGGCGTACAGGTACAGCTGAGCCCTCGTCTCCGTGAACACCTCCGACAGCTCGTCCAGAGTGTTCTTGGCCGTGTTCTTCAGAGACTGCATCACACGGTCCAAGCTGCAGCAAAAACATGGCATGAACATTTCATGAACACGTGAGTCTGCTGACTGAAGCACTGACGTTATCTAGCAGGCTAACATTGAAGAAAAGACATCTATGAGTCTGGGTGAAAACTGCCAACATCATTTACCAGCCAAAGTGGCTTTATTAACTTATTACTGTCAATTAAAAACCTAATTAATTTGTTGGAACTAAGAAAGAAAATTAAGAAAAATATTTTTGGGCATGTCCTAGAGATCCACACTTCTGGGTCGTGTGTCGGGGGCCCTAGAGAGTCATAAAATACGACATATAGAACCTGTTGAGCAAAAATCAGAAAGACTGGTAGTGATAGTGCAGGCAAGCGTTATGGTTACTGCTACAAACTAGTGATGCTCTGAAGTGAATAAAGTTTATTTAATGATAAACTAATCAAATTCATTTAATAAATCAACACTCAAAGTTCACTACAAACATTTAAATTGCCCATAAGGAAGTTTTTATATTAACTTTTAATTATTTAATGAAATGTTGAAATATAAACATTTAAACATGGCTTTCATAACTTGTTTTCATGATGGATTTATTCAAGCATACATTAAGTAAAACTATAATGAATATGTAGTATAAAATTGAATCAGTTCACCTAACCCTATTTTAACGTTTCTGTTAATGCGTTCCTTTTTTAACATTAGCTTTTTTAACAAAATGGTTTAATTAGAAAAAATACTGGTTAATAAGGTAAAAAATAATTGCCTATATTTTATAACAGAGCTTGAATTAAACTTTATACAGAGAGCTTGTGAGTAAACCGAGTGGATACTCAAACTGTGGGCAAAACCTCATACAGAAGCTCAATCCGTCTCAACCGTGAATGAAGTCCTGCACACATTTTGGAGACCGTCTTTGGTTGTTTTCAGTGCAAGGGTAAATAAAGAACTGGTTCTATGAATAATTACAAGCGTTTTCTTTATTCAATACACGATGTGTGTAAAGGCTAATGTTTTATGTACAGTATTTAAGGAGAGGAGAAGACTGTCTGAGTCCACATCGTCTCCATTGTTTGAATATCCAAGCCTGTCACCTGTTGGTGGAACTTGTGAACTATGAACTTTTATTTTACTTTAAACTTTTATTTTAATGGAAACTTTGTACAACAAAATATAATAAAATTACTTATAACTTTTATAAAAAAAAGATTGCCTGCCACCAGTCTCTGTTCTCTTACGAGAGGTTCTCTCGTATTGCGTAAGCTAGCTTACGCTACGGGAAAGATTCATCTTTTCTGAGAAATTGAAGCCAAAAAATTATCCTATAATTTTGTATCCATTGTCAACGCAGTTCAGCTGCAGCAGACCATGAGCGGGCTAGCTAGCAGCTCATTGGTTCGCTCACAGGGAACTGCTTAAGCCTATGAGGAGACGCGAATGAACTCTCGGCCAATGAGAGTCAGACAAGCTCTCATTGCGTCAGAACCCGCCGAGTAGGGCGTGGTCAGAGAGTATAAATATCGGCGTCATAGGCTGTAACTCTGATTTTCATCTCTTCAGCGAGGCTACACGCATCTGCTGATCTTGAGAGAAGCCGCCGTCGTTGAAAAGGCAACTTAGCGAGCATCTGGGAGACTGAGGAAGCCGGCCGTCTTCGCCACCTTCAGCCGTCCTGCGAGCTAGCGCCATCCGACGGATTTGTATCCTTTTTACAAAAGCTTCCTATATTGTATCCTAAAGAGCTGAGCGTCTTTTTCAAGATGTCTCTAAAAATTTCCTGCGGTTCTTGCCGCGCTCCCCTCGAGGGCGGAGACCGCCACGTCATCTGCGCTCTCTGCCTCGGATTGGAGCACGCCGAGCTCGCCCTCGCCGACGGCGGCTGCGAGCTCTGCGAAAACATGCCGTTGTCGACCCTGCAGGCTCGACTTCAGGTCACTAAACATGCTTCCGCGCCGCCTCTGACTTCGCCGCGGAAGAAGATGGCCGCCGGAACCCCAGCCTGAAGCGTTCATCCCGCCGGAGCCTGTCGCCTCCCGCTCTCCGTCTCCGCCGCTTCCGGACATACAGCTGCCGCCGAGTGGCCGCTCTGTTGCCTCAGATGACGCCGCGGACATCAAGGAGACATGTTCGCTTCTCGCTTCAGACAGTGAGGAATGGTCCGGTTCTCACGCCTCCTCGGCCTCCTCGGGACCCACGCTGGTATCGAGGAGGAATTTATGACGCCTCCTCTCTCAGGCCGTCGAACGCCTCGGGCTCGAGTGGTCCCCTCCCCCCGAGCAGACCACCAACCGTATGGACGGCAGCTACTTCCGCCAGCGTTCGACTCCCGCCACTAACTCGGAACTCGCGAAGTCCTGGAATGCCCCGCTCTCTGCTAGAACTCGCTCTGACTCTTCCACCCCGCTTCGCGTTGTGGATGGAGCCGCAGAGAAGGGCTATCTCTCCATTCCCCCTGTAGAGGACCTGGTCGCCGCACATCTGTGCCCGCCCTCCGCGAGATGGCGCTCATCACCTGTGCTTCCCTCTAAAAGCCTGCAGAGCGACTTCTAGCTTTCACGCCCGCGCTTATTCAGCCGCCGGCCAAGCAGCCTCTGCACTTCACTCCATGTCCGTCCTGCAGATTCTACAGGGTGACAAACTTCGCGAATGGGATGAGAGTGGAAGAAATTCCCCTCCAGTCGCGGATTTGAGCAGCGCCACGGACCTTGCCCTTCGCGCTACAAAATCTGCCGCTCAAGCCCTGGGGAAATGCATGGCCGCCATTTGTGTGTCTGAGAGACATTTGTGGCTCACACTCGCCGACATGGGAGATTCTGAGCGTGCCGCTTTTCTCAACGCCCCGCTCTCTCCATCCGGCCTCTTCGGATCTGCCGTCACGGGTATCGTCGACCGTTTTTCCGAAGTACAGAAAGCCTCCCAGGCCATGAACCTTTTGCTGCCTCGTCGCGCTAGCTCCTCTGCAGGCCGCTTACGTGACCAGCCTCCTGCACGAGCCCCACCCCAGCGCCCAGCTCAGCACAGTCAGACTTCTCAGCGGCGCCAGGGCGGCCGCCCACGTTCTCGCTCTGACAGCCGCCACAGACCGCCGCCGCCTCGGGGGCCTCGGCCTAGGAGCGCGCTGAAACCTGATCACTCGAAGTCTGCCTAACACAGCTGAGAAAAAGACGGCGCTCTCCCGCCACGGCCGGACCGCCGTCAAAGTTTCGCCCTCTGTTAGTCCCCGCGCACGCGGCTACTACAGCAGTGTATTCCGCCATTACCAAGCCGGTCTCTTTTCCCGCTTGCATGAGCACAAACGCCGTTTTCACGGTGACCCAGAAAAATCGCAAAAAGAGCATAAAAGCCTCTTGTGTAGAAAATGTGCCCACAACACAGTGTTCACTCATACACAAAAGCACTTCAGTTCCCGTGTCTCACACAGAGTCCACTCTCATAAAGCGGTTCCAAATCGCTCGAGTTTCAGGGTGCATAAGCAGAACAGTCCCCCCTCTGTTCACTCTGTTACACGGCCCAAAAACTCCTCTCTGAGCATAAGTCCCGCTGTCTTAAATGCTATGAGCGCGCTCACGCAGCCCGCTATGTGCAGCGACGGGGACCATGTAGCCATTCACCCCCTAGCGTTACGCTTCAAAGCGTGGGAAGCTATTCCGGGAATTTCCCAGTGGGTACTAAACACAATAAGGCTAGGCTATCGCTTACAGTTTCACCGCCGCCCTCCACGTTTTCGAGCACGACTAGAAACTACTGTGAACCCAGAAGCAGTGACGCTGCTCCGTTCAGAGATAGCAAAGTTTTTGTGCAAAAGGGCTATAGAGAGAGTTCCTCTGTCTATTAGCGAGTCGGGGTTTTACGGCCGTTATTTTCTTGTTCCCAAGAAAGACGGCGGCCTCAGACCAATCTTAGACCTCAGATTTCTGAACAAAGTTCTCATGAAGAGACCGTTCAAAATGCTCACTATCAGAAAACTCCTCGTGCATGGGCGCCAGGGGGACTGGTTCATTTCACTAGATCTGAAAGATGCGTACTTTCAGATTCAGATAAATCCCCTTCACAGGCCATTCTTACGTTTGACACTGACATGACACTGTCATAAACATGACAAAACACCTGTCATGAACATGAAGGAGTCTTTATGAATGTTTATGACTGTTGTCATTAAGTGTCATTCGGTAAATTATGACACTTTTAATGCAAAGTTGACATTGTTTAAAATGTCTTTGTTATGACAACTTGACATTACCCAAGACAAAAATGTCTTTGTTATGACAACTTGACATTAACCAAGAAATCATAACCTGTCAACCTGTCACAACTTTGGCCGTCATGACACCATTTTAACTGTCATGAATATTTTACTTGTCCTCAAGTAAAGTGGAACACATTGTACTAGTTATAAAGATGTCATTAAGGGTTATTACACTGTAAAATGCTTTAAGTTTGATAATTAGACCTGTTATGACATATTTGTGACAGGTTGACAGGTTATGATTTCTTGGTTAATGTCAAGTTGTCATAACAAAGACATTTCTGTCTTTGTTAATGTCAAGTTGTCATAATCAAGACATTTTTGTCTTGGGTAATGTCAAGTTGTCATAACAAAGACATTTTTTGTCTTTGTTAATGTCAAGTTGTCATAACAAAGACATTTTTGTCTTTGTTAATGTCAAGTTGTCATAACAAAGACATTTTAAACAATGTCAACTTTGCATTAAAAGTGTCATAATTTACCGAATGACACTTAATGACAACAGTCATAAACATTCATAAAGACTCCTTCATGTCAGGTGTTATGTCATGTTTATGACAGTGTCATGTCAGTCTTATGCACACCCCTTCAAATAAAGTGTTACCGAGTTGGACTCGGTCACGATGACGGCTCGTCTGTCAACACAGCGCGCGCGCCGTGTTCAGCGTCTCGCCGCATCTTTTCAGATTAACAGACTCACACCTCTGAAAACGTTTCAGAAGGCGTTGTGCTCCAGCTGGGGTTACTGCGCATGCGCCCGCTTCAGTTCTGGTTGAAGAGCCGTGTGTCTCACCGCGCGTGGACCACGGGCCGCCAGCTGATAAAAAGTAACGCAGACCTGTATCACAGCTCTGCAGCCATGGACTGTGGCAGAATGGTTTCAGCGGGGCGTTTCCATGGGGACCTTTTCTCGCCGAAAAGTTATCTCGACAGACGCATCCAACACGGGTTGGGGTGCGCTCTGTGAGGGCTCACCGGCCTTCGGCCCCTGGTCAGCTCAAGAGAGCCTCCTCCACATAAACTGTTTGGAGATGTTGGCGGTCGCGAACGCGCTCACGCGCTTTCTCCCGCGCATTCACGGTCACCACTTGCTGATCCGTTCGGACAATATAGCCATGGTCTCCTATCTAAACCATCAGGGCGGAGTCAGATCCAGAAATCTTTTCAGGCTGACAGAACGCATATTAGTTTGGTCGCAGTGTCACCTGCTCTCGCTCAGAGCGACGCACGTGCCGGGCCATCTGAACGACGGTCCAGACAGTCTGTCCAAGAACCTAATTCCCCCCGGGAATGGTCCCTGCACACTCTTACAGTCCAAAAGCTGTGGCGAATATTCGGCAGAGCAGAGGTGGACCTCTTCGCCTCAGAAGAGAACACCCATTGCCCAATATTTTTCTCAAAGAGCGACGACGCGCTGGCCCAGACCTGGCCCAGCCGCCCGCTTTATGCATTCCCTCCGGTTTCTCTGCTACCACAGGTGCTTCAGAGAATCAGGGAAACACGCCACTCTGTGCTCCTCATAGCCCCGCGTTGGGAGGGTCAGACTTGGTTTCCGGAGCTCACTCAGCTGTCACAGACAGCCCCGTGGCCCATTCCAGTCAGAGCAGATCTCGTCTCCCAAGCTCGCGGCACGATCTGGCACCCCCACCCAGAGCGCTGGGCGCTACACGCGTGGGTGATCAACAACTACCCGTTGCTTTGCCAGAGGGAGTGTTAAACACGATCATGCAGGCTAGAGCGGCCTCTACGAGAAGGCTCTATGCGTCTAAATGGTCTGTGTTCTCAAAATGGTGCACCAACAGAAATTTGGACCCACGGTCATGCGAGGTTCCTTCCTTGCTAAACTTTCTCCAAGAGATGCTGGACAAGGGCAGGTCCCCGTCCACTCTCAAGGTGTATGTGGCAGCCGTCGCAGCGTTCGTTACACCCCGGCGCGGCCAGTCACTGGGCAAACACGGCTTGGTCATCCGCTTCCTCAGGGGAGCTAGAAGGATGAACCCCCCACGCCCCCTTTCGGTGCCGATTTGGGATCTTTCCATAGTTCTCGAAGCTATGAAAGCCCCCCCATTCGAACCACTAAACACCGTGGACCTCAAATACCTTTCGCTCAAAGCCGTTTTTCTGCTTGCGCTCGCATCAGTAAAACGTGTGGGAGACCTTCACGCACTGTCCACTAGCGCTTCCTGTCTTGAGTTTGGGCCCAATGACTCCTTAGTCGTTCTCAAACCTAGACATGGTTATGTCCCAAAAGCGATTGGTACCCCGTTCAGGGCACAAGTTATTTCTCTATCGGCTCTGCCTGCATCCGATAACGAATCTGACTCTAATCTCCTGTGTCCGGTCAGGGCCCTGAGATTATACATTTCCCGCACTGCTCCGGTCAGACGATCTGAGCAGCTGTTTGTTTCGTCCGGTGGGCGCACCAAGGGGTTGGCCGCCTCGAAACAGACCCTATCCAGATGGATAGTTGATGCCATTGCAGCCGCATACGCGTCAAAAGACCTGCCATGCCCTCTGGGCATCAGGGCTCATTCCACTAGAGGCATGGCCTCATCGTGGGCATGGTCCAGCGGAATTTCCATTCATGACATTTGTGTGGCAGCAGGATGCTTCCCCTTCCACCTTTGTCAGATTTTATAATATCGAAGTTCCCGCCTTGCAGGCTAAACTACTAGCTATTTAGTATGTTACAGCTTCTCTGGTGAGCTGCACTAAAAAAGAGTTATTCACACAGACCGGTTCCCGCTCTGTCCCTCTTATCAGGTGCTTAGTACTACACAGTCACCGGCCCGCTCCGCTGACCCTGTCACATGTACATATATTCATTCCCACTATCAAGGGTTCCCCCGGGTCTCCCCTGGGACTCATAAGTGGATGCTTAGCACGCACGGCGTTGACCAGGTGTTCCCGTAGCGTAAGCTAGCTTACGCATTACGAGAGAACCTCTCGTAAGAGAACGAATCGGTTACGTAACGTAACCTCGGTTCTCTCTAGATGAGGGAACGAGTATTGCGTTCCTGGCCGTGCTTGTGCTACTAGCGTTTCTCGCTTCATTCTATGAAAACCAGAGTTACAGCCTATGACGCCGATATTTATACTCTCTGACCACGCCCTACTCGGCGGGTTCTGACGCAATGAGAGCATGTCTGACTCTCATTGGCCGAGAGTTCATTCGCGTCTCCTCATAGGCTTAAGCAGTTCCCTGTGAGCGAACCAATGAGCTGCTAGCTAGCCCGCTCATGGTCTGCTGCAGCTGAACTGCGTTGACAATGGATACAAAATTATAGGATAATTTTTTGGCTTCAATTTCTCAGAAAAGATTAATCTTTCCCGTAGCGTAAGCTAGCTTACGCAATACTCGTTTCCTCATCTAGAGAGAACCGAGGTTACGTTAGGTAACCGATTCGTTTTCTATAAAATAACTAAACCACAGAGGGGTCTTTCTTTTAGAAATGTAAGTATCAATTTAAAAATACTTATTATCTAGTGTTGAATTTGACCATCTTTACCTTACCTAAGATTGAAAAACAAAATAAGGTAGAAGGTGCTGAATATCTGATTAATAGGAGATGAGGATAAATCCTGCACCATAAAACAAAACATAGCCATTACGTTAAGGAAGTGTCTTAAAGGGCACCTATTATGGCATTTAAAATGTTCCTAATATTGTTCTGGGAGTCCCCAACAACAGTTTTACAAGCATGCAATGACAAAAAACACTTTTGTTGTCTTATAATATGCATTTATTTTTACCGGATTTGCTCAGTGACTCCCATATGAATCGTTCGGCGATTCATTTTCAAAACCCCGCCTTTGCGTGACGCTAATCTGCGGTGATTGGTCAGATGACCCAGTCAGTTAAGCTGCGTTCACACTACAAGCGACTTTGTCACTGCAGGTCGCCAGTGGCTGGCGATGACGTCGCTAGTGGGCGTTCCCACCACTGGTTGCCTAGTAATAGTTGTAAGTGACATTCATGGATGTTACTCCATGTTGTAGACAACAAATACGTTTTCTTGCTGCTACAAACAAATATTTTGGAAGGAAAAGTCTAAATATAAATGGAATCAGTACATAAAATGCATAATATTAAAGATGAACGAGAAACAGCGAGTGCTCTTTGCCATCGCGGCTATTTAACTGCAGCAAACGGGTAAACACCGGTCTGTCTGGGCTTCTGAAACCATTCAGGCATGGAGTCAGCACGGCGAATACCACTGTATGTACATGGAGATATATCATACATTATGGGACAGTTTCTGACTGCTAAAATGAGCTTCTCGTTCAACTTGCCTCGGTCAGACTCAGCACTGAAGAGTGACGGTTCACGCGCGCTCCACTGACTTCACTCCTCTTGGTTGTCGCTCGCGAAAATCGCTCTTCATTTGCATAAAGTTAAACATTTCTCAACTTTGTCGCGTCGCCAGACACGCCCCATCCAGTCGCCAACGGTCGCGACCGTGCGTGTCGCCGGAAGTCGCCCGCTCACCATTGAAAATGAATGGTATCGCGTCGCTTGGTCGCGTGTAGTGTGAACGGGGCTTTATTGTTTGCATTAGCCCAAAGCTTAAACATATTGATAAAGCACTGCAGTACTACAGGTATTGCTCTATTCTTTATGACAACTCCAATAACAACGACAAACATTTCACATATTTAAAAAAAAATTACATTGGAGACCTAGACCTAGAAGCTGCGCTGAGCGTAACTTTCACAACACACACACACACACTTATTGAGCATGCTACAAAACCCATAAAAGCAACAATTATTAATAATACTTACAGGTTGCGATTCGGAGGAGGAAGTTGATCCAAATAAACTTGGTACTGAACCTTCCTTCAGTATCAGCCGGCTCGCGAATCCACACTTGAAACCATTTATGTTTGTAAAGCGATCGTCATTAAAATGACGCGAACACAGCACAAGGTCCGGGTACAGTTGTAAATATAAACTCTAGCCACTGCTTCTTCACATGCTTGTCCCTGGGCAGTGAAAAAAAAGTTCGCTTTTGATTCGCACTTCAGAACACAATGTCTCGTCGACATGTTTTGAAGTTTCACTGGTGTCTGCGGCGCGCGCAATGAGTGGGCGTATCTTATTCAAATAACTTGTCAAGTTGACGTCATCTAGACAAAGGAAAAGCATAGTTCGTCGAACGATTCATATCAGCGACTCAGAGTCGACTCTTACTTTTGAGAGACAATAACTTTGTATATGGTGAACTTTCATGTTTAAAACTTTGCAGGATGTTTTCATTCACTTAGATCTGTTACTCACTACATGAAGGGCAATTTTCAAAAATCCATAATAGGTACCCTTTAAGTTCTAGTGTGACCTACTAGCAGTTAGTCAGGGGTAGTTAGTCTTACTTTTCGGTACCAAATTAGGCCAATCTACATTTTTATGTAACTGATTTAAAAAAGCTATGAACAGTCTAAAAGAAACAAATTTGATGTCTAACTTGTAAGACTAGTCTTACAACATTACCGACACTGACAGGGGCGGGTGTTGTGAGGTTTTGAGCTCGTGCACGGCTGCACGCGAAGTCGGAGCAACACCCGCCCCTGTAGGTGATTGGTTGGAACACTGTTTATTTTGGTTTTGAGTGGTGGTGTACCCATTTGTTTTTGTGTGCAGATCTCAGAGCCTAGGCTGCATACAGAGACGCGGTTTTTGGATGGCATGCTTATGGGGCGGGCAGCTAGCAGATCGTTAGGAAAGATTAGATGAATGTGATCATTTATGTTTCTGCCTTTTTTGGGCCTGAAATCACTGATACAACCTTTAAGTTTAGAGTTGATTTTAAAATCCTTAAGTTTGTTTATAAGGCGTTGTCTAGCTGTGCACCAAGGTATATTTGTGATCTTATTGTGCCATGCTGTCCTGCTAGGGCACTTAGATCTTCAAATGTGTGGAAAGTGTAACCATCAACAAACGCATCCGTGTCTACCCAAACAGGAAGCCATGGATGACTAAGGAGGTCCAACTTCTTCTAAAAGACCGTGACACAGCTTTTAGATCTGGTGATAAAGAACTGTACAGTGCTTCCAGACACAACCTTAAGAGAGGGATAAAATCAGCCAAAGCTGCATACAAGGAGAAGATCGAGGAGCACTTCAGTTTTAGGGATACGACACACATGTGGCAGGGTGTGCATCATATAACTAACTTCAGGGGCAGCAGAGAACCACTGACAGCATGCAGCACCATGTTGGCTGAGGAATTAAATTGCTTCTTTGCCCGATTTGAGAGAAAAGCGGACAGTGCAGCATCACCACAGCTGGACTCTGCTGATACCATGCTTACCCTCCAAACACATGGTCTTATGAGTCTTAAAAGCTGTGAATGCCAAGAAGGCTGCTGGACCGGATGGGATCCCAGGCAGGGTCCTCCGCGATTGTGCCCATCAGCTTGCAGAGGTTTTCACAGATATTTTTAATCTCTCTCTTGCACATACCGTCGTACCAGATTGCCTGAAAACTGCTACCATTATTCCAGTGCCAAAGCAGTCCAACATCACTTCCATGAAGGACTATAGACCAATAGCACTTACACCTATCATATCTAAGTGCTTCGAAAGACTCATTCTGGGATACATTAATTCTGCACTTCCTCCCACATTAGACCCCCATCAATATGCATACAGATCAAATAGATCTACAGAGGATGCAATAAATCCTACTATCTATACTGCACTGAAACACCTGGAGTAGAAGGATACATATGTAAGGATGCTCTTTGTTGATTTTAGTTCTGCTTTTAATAGCATCGTCCCTAGCAGATTATTCACAAAGATGCTGGATCTGGGCCTCAGCAATCAACTGTGTTTGTGGATTATGGACTTTTTAGAGAACGCTCACAGACTGTGAGACTGGGCATGCACATTTCCTCAACCCTGACCCTAAGCACTGGAGCACCGCAAGGATGTGTGCTGAGTCCCCTTACTCCATCTACACGCATGACTGTACATCAGTTCACCCCACTAACACAATCATACAATTTGCTGACGATACAACTGTGGTGGGGCTCATCTCAAATGGGAGTGAGGCTGCCTACAGAGATGAGGTATGTAGATTGCTTGAGTGGTGTGCAAATAACAACTTGTCTCTAAACATCAAAAAGACAAAGGAACTAATAATAGACTTCAGGCGTCACAGGGAGGAGCTTCAGCCACTGGAAATATGGGGTGAGGAGGTAGAGAGAGTGCACAGCTTTAAATTCCTGGGCCTCCATGTCAGTGAGGACCTCAGGTGGAACGTTAACACTGTTGGGCTTTTTTAACCAGGACAACAGAGACTGTTGTCTCTCTGCCAGACTGCTGAAGTTCTTCTACCATTGCACAGTAGAAAGCATAACATACTGCATTACAGTCTGGTATGGAAACTGTTCAACGGCTGAACGAGCTGCACTGCAGAGGGTCATTAAAACCTCACAAAAGATCATTGGACTTCCACTACCCCCCCTTGAGGAGATTTACAGGCTTCGCTGCTGCAGCAGAGCATCTGCTATCATAAAGGACAGTACTCATCCCTTTCATGATTTATTTGCACTGCTGTCATCTGGAAGACGCTACAGAGCACTAAAGACTCATACTTCCAGATTTAGGAACAGTTTTTACCCAACAGCTATTATTGAACTAAATTCCCTCTCTCGTGCTTCTATCCTCCAACGGCTGCTTCAATAACTTTGAACGGGCGTGGATACTATATGGTTCAAATAACATGCACAAGTCACTTTAAGACTTTTTAAGCTATTTTTATTGTTTTTAATTATTGTTTTTATGTATGTTGGTATGTGGGTAATATGGATGAATACAGTTGTTTTCTAGGAAAGATGTCAAATTTCGTTGTATACTATAATAATAATAATAATAATTCATTACATTTATATAGCGCTTTTCTAGACACTCAAAGCGCTTTACATAGATGGCGGGAATCTCCTCAATCACCACCAATGTGCAGCATCCACCTGGATGATGCGACGGCAGCCATATTGCGCCAGAACGCCCACCACACACCAGCTTACTGGAGGAGAGGAGACAGAGTGATGAAGCCAATTAGTATATATATATTGGGATGATTAGGAGGCCATGATAGACAGAGGCCACTGGGGCAAATTTGGCCAGGACACCGGGGTTACACCCCTACTCTTTCGAAAGACATCCTGGGATTTTTTGTGACCACAGAGAGTCAGGACCTCGGTTTAACGTCTCATCCGAAGGACGGTGCTCTTTGACAGTGTAGGGTCCCCATCACTATACTGGGGCGTTAGGACCCACACAGACCACAGGGTGAGCGCCCCCTGCTGGCCTCACTAACACCTCTTCCAGCAGCAACCTGGTTTTCTCATGAGGTCTCCCATCCAGGTACTAACCAGGCTCAGCCCTGCTTAGCTTCAGTGGGCAACCAGTCTTGGGCTACAGGGTGACATGGCTGCTGGCTGTGACTATGACTATGCAATGACAATAAAGGTATAATAATAATAAATCACTTGCTTTTAAATGTGTCACGATGTCGCTACAAATTAAAGGGTGATCGGGCCTTTTCTGTGGCCGGCCCGAGCTTTGGACCGCTCTCCCTTATCATGTGAGCTCTGCTCCTTCATTGGACATTTTTAAATCTACTCTTAAAACACATTTTTATTTTTTAGCTTTTGGAAACTTGTAATTGTTGTTTTTTTATAGTCTATATGCCTGCTATGCACTATGTACAGCACTTTGGATTAATTTGTATTGTTTTAAATGTGCTTTATAAATAAACAGTCATCGTGTCATCGGAGAAGTCTGAGCCGGTTCTTCTGTGAAGATTACAGAGAGTCCAGCCGAGACGCGTGGGAACAGTTCTTGATGGAGACGTGTATTCCACTAGATGAAGATCCTCTTAATTGGTGGAGAGACAACACAAAGCGCTAAAGAAACTTGGCCGCTGGTAATGGTAACATATCCTCGGATAATAAACTCCTGCGATCCAACAGCTAATGCCAGCACATCACATACTATTTTTCCATCACATACTACTTGACAAACGAGCGCAGGCATTTCACTCACATTGGATACGTCAACATCACTTTTGCATTTGAATTCATGATTGGTTGACTGCCAAATTAAAATATTAAACAGAACGATAAAAAAAACATTATTAACCAGTTAATGGTAATTTCAAATAAGCGTTTCTGTTAAGAACGTTTAAAATGGATTTTGTTTTTGTTTGTTCCTGTTAACATTTTGTTAGTTTCAGTTTTTTAGTTTTTGTTCCTTGAATCAGTTCAAAGCCCTGTGTAGTAGTGAATATATTTAACCCTAACTTCTCTCTAGAGTTATTTTAAACTCTAAAATATTTTAGAGTTTATGTTTATTGAATGGCTTTTCTGAGGTAAATGTGGTGAATGGCGGGGGGGGGGGGGGGGGGGGGTTCTGGAATCCACTGCAGCTTCAATGTATATCTAATATTAATAAATATCAAATGAGTCGAATGACATCTCTAAGATTATGTGATTTTACTAAGTTACAGAAGTTACCAGTGTGATTACTGAAATGTTCTTTTCATGTATTCTCTAATGTCTGTATTTGATATGAATGCAGTAACAGTGCTTGCGCATTTAGCCCGGCTTCCAGAAATTAAATATGGACTCGTTTTGTTTGAGAAAGGTCTTCAACGGGTTAAAATATAAAGCTTGGAACCAATTCTATTCTTCTAGCTTGGAACCAATAGTTTAAGTGACCATTTCTTGGTTAAAGTCTTTGCTTTACTGTGTTAGATTAAAGGGATTATACGACGTGTGCACATACGCTGAGTTGGTGAAATCTTGGCACACGAGTGCAGTGTTGTGGTAGTGTCCAGAGTCTGGAGTGGCCGTACCTCCAGAGAGCATCAGTGCTCTCCTCGCAGCTCTTCTCCTTCAGCGTCAGGCGGACGCGGCTGCAGAGCGCCAGCAACAGCTCAGTGTGACACTTCCGCGACGCCTGCTCGTTCGACGCCACGCTCGGCCGGCAGAGATACTCCTGAAACACAGAAGACTGATCACTCTCTCCATATCACCAACTTCCCCAGATCTGCTCAAACCTTTCATGGTCACATCAAAACAGACAGAACACAAAACATCCTTCTCTATCTCAGAATAGCATTTACTGACACTAGAGCTGCACCATTACATCGTCAAAAGATGGTATTTTCAAAAACACAATATCGTTATTTTTGTGTAACAATTCATATCACAAAAGATCTGGGATAAATGTTTATAGTGTGGATGTAAACACTGATGTTGACGATCAAAATAGAGTAAAACACCTTTTGAAAGCAACCGAACACTTCAAATAAAGATTGTATGAAATCAAATTCTATTTGTGTTTTAACCCTCTGGTGCTCTTTATGTGTCGATCAAAATAAAAGATTTTTGAATTTTTATTTCAATTAAATTAATGTACTATATATTAGTTTGATGTTTTATATTTAATATTTTGTATTTTCAGGGGATTTTATGGAACTAAATCAAATTTACGCTATATGTTATATATTATAGTTATATTATAATACATTTATTAACTTTTTTAGCATAGACCTGAAAAGAAAAATTTCCAACTTAAACTGGTGTAAATGTCGCATTAGAGCACAGACTTAAGCTTGATCTCTTTCTCAAAGATGACACTTGGCTGATTATTGCTGAAGTGAAAACAGTTTTAAAAAATAAACTTAAATTTATTGTAATGAAAAAAGCACAAAAATCCTGTTTTAAATTTTTATATGAAATATAGATTTTCAAAAACACGTTTAGCTCTAAAACTGCACAAAAAAAGCCATACATCTAAACACGTGTTACAAATTTGAGCTTGATATCTCAAAAATTAGCTTTCAGCAAGATTTTGTTTTGCTGCAGTACCTGTGTCCTCGAGGTTGCACCCTTCATAACGCATATGATAAACTGTAGTTTGGTTTCCGCCATTGTCCCAGAAGAATTCAAAAAGGCTGCGGTGACCCCCGTTCTTAAAAAAACAGGCCTTGACCATCTAAACATGGACAATTACAGACCAATATCCAATTTAACATTTTTAAGCAAAATCCTTGAAAAGTTTGTTGCTTCGCAAATGCGATCTTAGTTGGATGTAAATGGTCTTTTTGAACCTTTTCAGTCTGGATTTCGCCCATCTCACAGCACTGAAACTGCCCTTCTTCGAGTGGTTTACGATATTCTTTTGTCCATGGATTCACGGCTGATAAACATCTTGATCCTCCTTGATTTAAGCACTGCTTTTGACACAGTCTGCCATGAAATACTTATTTCTCGGCTTTCTGATATTGGCATCACTGGTTCCGCTCTTTTCTGGCTCATTTTCTACATCAGCGACAGAAAGTATTATATCAGCATACAAGGATTCAGATCTGCCACTTACACAGGGTGTTCCTCAAGGCTCGGTCCTTGGCCCACTATTGTTCATCATCTACATACATCCACTCGGTGACATCATACGCAGACATGGACCTAAATTCCACTGCTATGCTGATGACATTCAAATCTATCTTACCACCAGCTTTGATAGGCCATTCCTGCCTGACTCACTCACTGCATGTCTCAGGGACATCAAGCACTGGATGTCCCTGAATTTCCTCAAATTAAATTATATAAAAACTGAGATATTAGTGATCGGCTCTGGTGCCTCAGTCAAAAGGATGGACCAGTCCTTTTATATTGATGGAGTTCATGTTAAGCCTTCGTCATTGATTCGTAACCTTGGTGTCTTATTCGACTCAACTCTATCTTTTGGCTCTCATATTTCTTCTCATCAAAAACTCTTTCTTTCATCTTCGAAATATTGCTCGTCTACGATCTTCTCTCACTTTAGCTGACGCTGAAACCTTAATTCATGCACAAATCACATCACGTCTGGACTATTGCAATGCTTTATTTCTTGGTCTGCCCAAAAAACGTATAGCAAGACTACAGTATGTTCAAAACTCTGCAGCAAGAGTCTCCCCTCCACTAGGCGTTCTGCTCACATTACTCTTCTGCTTCACGACCTTCACTGGCTACCCGTGGCATCACGTATCCACTTTAAGGTTTTGCTTCTGACGTTTAAAGCATTAAACGGTCTTGCACCACCATATTTGTCTGATCTACTTTACACCTACCGACCTGCTCTGTCCCTTAAATCAGCTGAACTTGGTTCATTGTCCATCCCTCATTTATAGTTGTCTACAGTAGGTGGAAGGTCATTTAGTGTTAATGCTCCAAAATTATGGCATTCACTCCCCCTTACACTTCGAAATATCTCATCTGTGGCTACATTCAAAACTCAGTTAAAAAACATATCCTATGCAACTGCAATGTGTGTGTAAGTGTGTAAATGTATTGTAATTTACAATGTAAAGCGACCTTGAGCTACGGAAAGGCGCTATATAAATAAGACAACTTCTTCTAAACGTAATATTTTTCTGTCATAAATGACTGTAGAGCACAAGATGAAGTACAGTATCATGTGTTTGATGACTTGAAGGGGAATAAATGAGCAAAATTGTCAAGTTTTGGGTAAACTCTCCCAAAAAGCAACCCATGTAAGAGTCAGCTCGTCTACTGTAAGAGGAGATGAGACGGTCACTGACCTGAAGGGTGCTGACCAGAAGCTCGTACCACTCCAGCTGGTCCCTCAGAAGGCCCTTCTTCTCCACCTCCAGACAGTGCTTCACCGCCTCCTCGTGCCGGCCGTCTGCGCTGTACAGACGCACCAGCCGCTCATTGATGTAGGAGTCGGCGGGCCGCAGCTTGAGCTCAGACTGCAGCAGCTCGTACAGAGGGATGGAGCCGTTCTGTCCTCGTGTGCTCAGAAGCTTCTCCTGCATCACAGAGAGGGGGAACTCAGAGGACAGATGGGATGCGGATGCGATGTGAATGTGAATGTGATGTGTGCACTGACCCTCAGGTTGAAGACGTTGGGATGGCCCGGCGGCAGCAGCTTGGCAGCTTTCTCCACCCAGAACTCGGCCCGGTTGTCAGGCTCTGGCTTCCCGCACAGCAGCTCCGCTATCTTCAGAACCAGGTCTGACTGAGTCTGATTCAGATCCAATGAACGCTGGAGTTCAGAAACAAACATCAGCATTACATGCTTAAACTTTAAAAGTGCATTAGAAGTTCAACAATACAACGACCTTGGAAACAAAGGGCAGAATAATCCTGATGTGTGAAGGAATACAAATTTAAGAAATGTTTAATTTAGATTTCCAATACCAAAGTATATAAACTGAGAATGTTCTGTTTGTTGAATTTAGCATTTCAGATTAGGATGGTAAATGATATCAGCTGTGAAACAGTTTCCAGCAAGAGAATCTGGCAAATCCTGTTTTTCTGTATTTGTCAGATTACTGAAACTCTTAATTGCTTCTTCCTGACATTTCGGTTTCCCTCTATTGTAAGCAAATTACTGAAACTCTTGGTCCTGTTCTTAAATCTCACTGTATGAATAGTTATGTTGATTGGATTAGGAGGGGCAACAGTCTCAGTCTAGAACTGGTTTCCTAAACCTGTTTACATCATTTACATGCTTTGTAAACCCCTCAAGATTTCAAGATAGAGTTACTAAAGATGAACATAACTGATGTTTATTGTATACGCAGATTGATATCTATACGTTTTTTATTTTTCTTACTATTATTCTGTTATTAAAAGGTAATAAGACTAAGAGCTTGAGCTGATGAACCAGAGCAGGTTTGGACTGGCAGCTCATGTACAGATGGAGTTCACTGCATTTGTAACTCCATCTAGTTTTTTCTTCTGACCCCTCCAGAAAGGACCACACGACACTGTAGGTTGATCATCCCCTTTACTGAGAATATGTGAAATGACACCAAACAGACATGAAATAAAGCTCATCCAGTCATATAACTGTCAAAAATAAATATAAAGTAAGCAACGAGAAATACGATGGATACCATGTGCTCCTAACGTGCTAGACAATGAATTTCGACATAAAAGCAATTATTCATCAACTCTATGTCTCTTATGACTCAAATATGGAATAAAATACTTTTTAAGAGAACAATTCTGACCTTAAAGATAATTAAAACATCCCTGACAATATTTTATTTCTGATTGACCGGAGAGAGATTTTCCACCTATACCATTCTCCTCAACAGCTTGCGTAAACTGAATAGAAAATGGCCGGATACTCTAACAGTTTACCCCAGTCGCCTGTAGGTGTTCCCATATCCCGTTCTTTTAGATGCACTTAATACATTATTTTCAACCAACATTTTAGGATTATTCTACAACATGAACAAACATTTTGGCATAATGAATTACAAATTTATTTTACCCGTTACACATTCACTCACTGTGAAGCCGCTCTGAGACGCTGGAAACACCGGATCACGAGCTGATGGTGTTAATGCACACAGAGCCGCGCTTCACTCTGAAACATGCAGCGCAACACACTAGGCCTATATCACTGAATATTAACACACAGACTGCAGTGTGTGAGAGAGGAAACGCAGGAGATACCAGTGTATCGACTCTGCAGGAAACCAGCATTACTATCGTTAAACTCCACAGCTGAAGCATGTATTCAAAGACTATGCAGTAGGGAAACATGTCAGAGTAAATGAAGGGAATATGAACCTTGTAACATCCCACAGCTTTGTCCATTTCCCCGTCCCGTTCGAACAGCTGCCCGAGGAACCGGTGCGCTTTAGGATTCTTCGGCTCTACAGTCAAATACTCCGACACATGCCTATGATCCAATGGTGTGAGAGAAACATCAGTTCACAGATAAACCCGGCATTACACAGAAGACAGAGCAAAGGAGTTAGCCTACCTTTTAGCAAGCTCATATTCTTTAGCCTCAAAGTAGAGTTTGGCAAACAGAAACCCTTTCCCTGACTTCTGCAAGACACAAAACAGGTTAGTGTCACAATTAAACAATATCTGTGTAATAATGTATATATGAATTGTACACCATATAATATTCAGTTTAAAAATGTAACACTGTAAACACTAAAGCTGAAAGTAATTAACTGTACAGAGCAGAGGAAACTATTATACTTCAATTAAATTTAAATGAATTAACCTCGATGAGTATATAGAACAGAGTTCATGAATCTGGCACATCTGAACATCAGAGTTTCTGGAAAAGCTGCTGGAACTCAAGGTTCAGTGCACTTAATGAGAAATACAGTACTGAGTGAGATCACTCATACTGTTTGATAGCATTCAACACAGTTTAGGTGGGGCACAGTTCCCATCATGCACTGCGACTCAAATGGATAATTCAGGGTTCGTACATATTTCTACCAATACATTTCCATGACTTTTAAGGCAAATATTCATGACCTAACTTTCCATGAAACATCTGTGCATGTAAAATAATATAGATAAAATCAATATTCAAACAGCATATGTGTAACGATCACCAGTGAGAGTGCCAGGGAATACCATCAGAGGGCACTCCACCACAGACAATACCACACATCCACACAGAAAAATGGAGCGCAACTAGAAGAAAACAAAAATAGAGGTATTTCGGATTTCATGGAAAGAGAGCTCCATTGCTTACAGAGAGGCCATAAAAGCTGCTAGATCTGCTTATTTTTCAACCCTATTAGAAGAAAATAAACATAATCCTAGGTATTTATTTGAAACAGTGGCTAAACTAACGAAAAAGAAAGCTTCAAGCCCAGAAGTGTCCAAGAAACATAGCAGTAATGACTTTATGAACTTCTTCACTTATAAGATCTATAATATCAGGGACAAAATTATAACTATGCAACCGTCTACTACAGTATCGCATCAGGGAATGCATTGTAGTCTCCCTGAGGAAACATTTTATTCATTTGTTGCTATAGGAGAGGAAGAATTTTGCAAACTCGTTAATTCATCTAAATCGACAACATGTATGTTAGACTCTATACTGACTAAGCTACTGAAGGAGATGCTTCCAGATGTCATTGATCCTCTTCTTAATATCATTATTTTGTCTTTGTCTCTAGGATATGTACCAAAAACCTTTACGCTGGCTATGATTAAACCACTTGTTAAAAAAACGCAACTTGATCCTTCAGAATTAGTCAATTACAGGCCGATCTCGAATCTGCTTTTTCTGTCAAAAATATTAGAAAAAACAGTATCCTCACAACTGTGTTCCTTTCTTGAAAGAAATTATATCTGGAGGATTTTCAGTCCAGATTTAGACCGTACCATAGTACCGAGACAGCTCTCGTTAGAGTCACAAATGATTTGCTTTTATCATCTGTCTATATCTCTCTATAGCCCAGATGCTTTCCAGTTTTGTGAGCATCATGCTTTTGAGTTACTGAAGCATGTAGGTCACACATGCGTTTTTGTCTTTTAACAAAAGCGAAGGCTTTTTAATTAGACATTTGCTACTCATTCCTATAACCAATCATATGTAGTTCATTTTTGTTTTGTCATCTTCATCCGGTTCATGTCGGCAGCATTGATGCAGCAGCGTTGCGAAACAGAGTTTTGCTCAATCGATCAAAGAGATATTGATCAAAGAGATCTTGAGGTACGTTCAATTGAGGATGTACTTTCAGCCTTAGAATCACGAATACAGGGGCTACTGGAGAAGCATTCACAGTTTTTTCCACGGGTTGTGGATACTTCACGGGAAAACTGCTTCGAAGCACCGTCAACACCAACACTGGGGACATTCATTCATGAGAGGAATGTACCTCGGATAAAAACGGCTCAAGTTTGTTTTACACCTGCTCCATCGTATCATGGACCTTGGCTATACCAACGCAGGAAATCCCAGTTTAGAGCAAGGACATTGGCCTCAATGATCCCAAAGTTTGATCTCACTACCAGTAATCGATTTGAGCCACTCAGATCTCCAACTGCCACAACTATGTTGTCACCTTCCTCACCCGGTAAAATGCTTATTATTGGCGACTCTATCATTCGACATTTAGAAGTTCAGGCAAATTACACTACTGTGCAAAAACATTGCTTTCCTAGAGCTCAGGTACTTCACATTGCTGCCAAATTCCCAGCGGTTTTAAACCATGACAAAAAAGTGGAAAAAGTTGTTCTGCATACTGGTGTGAACAACATTAGACTCCGACAATCAGAAATTTAAAAAAAGGATTTTATTGAACTGGTGAAAGCTGTCCGCTATACATCGCCTGGAACAAGGATTTTAATCTCCGGACCACTCCCAACATATAGAAGAGGTAATGAATACTACAGCAGACTATTTGCATTTAATAACTGGTTGGAATTCTTATGTAGGAAGCAGAACTTGGGTTTCATTAACAATTGGGATCTCTTCTGGGAGAGAGCGCAATTTTATCGTACTGATGGTATACATCCCAGTAGGATTGGAGCACAGTTCTTGTGGAGAAACATCGAAACAGCACTGGACAAATTGTGACAATGTACCATCCCTGTAAGAAGATATACTACTTTGAAACCCCTGAATTTAGACCAGGGATGCAAGCAGATCAACAACATCGAAGTTGTTGTCTCCTCTAGGATTAATAGAAATAGACTAAATAATTATCGGAGGAAATCTAATTTATTGATGGTGAAAAAATATTTAAATAGCACTTGTAGGGCTTCTTTGCTAAATGAAGAAAGACTAAAGATGGCACTTTTTAATGTAAGATCAATTGCAGGGAAAACTACTCTTATTTATGATATTTTATCAGAGAAAAGGTTAGAATGTATGTTTTTAACTGAAACATGGCTTGATCAGAATGGGGCTATATCCCTTATTAGCCGCGTTTCCACTGTCGGGCCAGGGCTGGGCCGTGCTAGTGCGTGCCAGGGCCAGTCGCGTTTCCACTGTCACTACCGGGGCTTGATCGGGGCTCACTCGGGGACAACGGCCAGGATTTCTGGCCCGTCGAATACCTTGGGCCAAAGCGGGCCAGCTAGGGCTAGAGGAGTGGTTACGAACAGAGGCGGGGTTTACCTGAGTCTGGAGACGACAGCGCCGGATGATTCTGTCAGCATTAAAGACTTTTAAAATAAATTTAACTCACTTCCATGTTTGAATGCCTTCTGTTTGTGATCCGATGTGGATTCTGATCACCGTATAAGGTAGAAATATATGCGATGCAAAATAAAAACATGGTGAACGTTTGAAGAAATCAGACCAATCATAAAGGCTATCACAAAGAAAATGTTTTTATTTTATCTGTCAGATAGCCTAAGTCTCGTCTCTTTATACCGGACTATCATAAAATAAAGCAACTTTTTTTTGGAAGCTTCCTCTTTTTCTCTGACTGAAAATATCTGTATGCTACTGAGTCGAGAGAGTGCTAAAGCTCCTCAGGTCATATTTTTGTTGGCATATATTTGTAGAAATTATCATTATTTCTAAATGTGATGTAGGCCTAAATATGTCATGTAACTACCAAATAAACAGACAGACGAAGTAACTGAAGAAGTAAGTGTGAGGGATGCTCATATTGACCGATTAACCGTTAACCGAAAGTAAACATTTTGACCGATTAATATTATCAGTTAAACAGTTTTTAATTTTTTTTAAGGTTTTAAATTTTTTTGCTTCATGGTTAAAAAAAAAAAAACTATAAAGCCAATATTTGTTAACTCACTGGGCGCGTCGACATGCGCAACCATACGCGCCAACAGACATATTCTGTGAGCGAAAAGTAGTAGCTACTATGTGTGACCATTTCGACAGAAAAGGCAACGAAGTTACTTGCAAAAGTAGTTACGAAGTTACTTTTACTAGTTCTTTTACTACGCAAAAGTAGTTGCGAAGTTACTTGCACTGCACTCTAACCCTACGCGGTATTAAAATAAAGCAGTAGTGCAAGTACAATGCAATATCACTTGCGAAGCAAACACCCAGAAGCAAATGAAAGGCGCTTCGCGAAGCTGGCCACTCTAGCGAGACGTTATCTCTGTATTCCCGAACATCTGTGCCATCGGAGAGTGTTTTCTGCCGCGGATCTAACTGTCAACAGGCTGCGCTCCAGACTTACACAACTGCATGTAGACATGCTACTTTTAAAAATAAAAACTAGACAAGCTGTGGATTGAGGTAGGCCTGCTATTTTTATATTTGACGGAAAAAAAATGCCTTCAAGAAGACTTCAAACTGATTCAGTGTTTACTTTTTGTCATCGTATCTAATATGTTAATTATTTAAGCGGCTTACTTTATGTTTTTTATTTATTTTATTCAGTTTTTCTCTGTTGTTAACCTACTGTCAGAAATGCTGCAGGTGTGTGAAAATTTTATTCTGTTCTGTTGTTGATCTGTTCCGTATGCTGCTGTTTGCACTTTGCACGTTAAAATAAACCCTTTGATAAATAAATAAATTATTTGTATTTTTAATGGGTCACAGATACGCGTCAATTGTATTTTTAATTTAATGCCAATTCAATATAATCTTATCAGTTAACGGTTAATAATCGATTAACGAGCGGCGGTTGTCCGTTGGGAAAATTAACCGAAATGAGCATCCATAAAGCATTTTGCGTTGCATTCCAATATATGAAATTATAATTATAATAAAATTATTATTATTATTATTATTATTATTAGTGTTACTTGATCTTAGTGCTGCATTTGACACCATTGACCACAACAATGGTGGGGGGGGGGGGGGGGGGGGCTCAAGCCCCTGCCCCTTTTGTCTCAAAATGTATTGTGCCCTTTTCTGATAATTGTAAATAATAAAAAATATTATTATAATTAATAACAATACACTTACACACCCTTGCCACTAACAATAATAATACAAACAAATATTATATATAAAAAAAATTTCGCGGAGAAGTGGTAGGCGGAGTTTCCTTTGCAGCGCCTCGTACACATGTAACGGTTCTGGTACGCGCACTAGTACGCAGCAGTTCGCGCGAGTCTTCACTTCACTGGCAGCAGGTAACGGAATGTCACAGTCAGTGCATTAACTAATGATAACAAATACAACTTTTGATTTAATGTTTTAGTAAATGCTGAAGAAGTGCAGTTCATTATTAGTAATGTTAACTAATGAAACCTTATTGTAAAGTGTTACGTAAGGGATAATGTATAGCGAGGCGGTTGTTATGATTAATCAGCCTGTCGGGGTTGTATTCGCTATAACAATCGCCTCGCTATACATTATCCCGCTTAACGTTACATGGCTACCTACCAAAGAAATCAATAATTTGACACAAAATAGTGGGTATGCTGTATCCTTATACAGACCGGCACCGCCGCTCTGTATTCCCTATGAGTGCTTATGTAACGTTACATGTGCCGGCCCGCATTGCTGACCGCTTTATTTCCCGCTTATCTGGGTTCCCCGGGATTTCCTGGGACTCATGGGTGGATGCTTGGCGCGCACGGCGTTGACAAAGGGTTCCCGTAGCTTACGCAATACGAGAGATTCTCTCGTAAGAGAACGTATCGGTTACCTAACGTAACCTCGGTTCTCTCTAGAAGAGGGAACGAGTATTGCGTAACCTGCCGTGCTCGCGCCACGAGCGACTTTCACTTTAGTCGATGAAAACCAGGGAAATCCTCCGAGCCCCGCTTATATACGCTAAGCCACGCCCATTCAGGCGGGCTGTGACGGGATGAGGGCGCGAGCGCCCTTCATTGGATGTTACGTCACGCCGGGCTCAGTGGTAGGCTACTGCAGTTGCCGCAGGGCAGCCAATGAGCACGCTAGACAGCCTGCTCTAGGTCTGCTAGCTGCTGCACTGCTTTGACAATTGATACAAAATTAAGGATCATTTTTGGCTTCAATATCTCGAAAAAGATTCATCTTTCCACATAATAAATTATTAAATAATTAATAAATGATTGCATTTAAATTCTGTAAAAAATACATTTGATTGTTATTTGAAGTATTTTTTTTTTAGTGCCCTTTTTGGTCCCTCCGCCCCTGCCCCTAAGGAGGTCTGTGAACGCCACTGCATGCTGCCATTAGGAAATATCATTAGGAAACACGGAATTAGCTTTGTTATGCCGATGATACTCAGCTCTATATTTCTTCAAAACCTAACGAAACTTACCAATTCACAAAATTAACGGAATGCATAGCTGATATAAAAAAATTGGATGACTAGTAATTTCCTACTAATAAAATTCTGAAAAAACAGATTCTAATTATTGGACAAAAAACGTCCACACGTAATAACCTAGAATACTGTCTAACACTTGATGGCTGCTCTGTTAAGTCTTCGTCGTCGGTTAGGAACCTGGGTGTGCTCTTTGATACCAATCTTTCTTTTGAAAGTCACGTGTCTAGTATCTGTAAAACCGCATTTTTCCATCTTAAAAATATATCTAAATTACGTCAAATGCTCTCATTGACAAATGCAGCACAATTAGTTCATGCGTTCATGACCTCAAGGCTAGATTATTGTAATGCACTACTGGGTGGTTGCCCTGCACGCTTAATAAACAAACTACAGCTAGTTCAAAACGCAGCCGCTAGAGTTCTTACCAGAACCAGGAAGTATGACCATATTAGCCCGGTTCTGTCAACACTGCATTGGCTGCCTATTAAACATCGTATACATTTAAAAATATTGCTGATTACTTACAAAGCACTAAATGGTTTAGCTCCGCAGTACTTGAGCGAGCTCTTAACGCATTATAGTCCTTCACGTCTATTGCGATTTCGGCCAGTTAATAATACCTAGAATATCAAAATCGACTGCTGACGGTAGATTCTTTTCCTATTTAGCACCAAAACTCTGGAACAGTCTTCCTACCATTGTCCGGGAAGCAGACACACTCTGTCAGTTCAAAGCTCGATTAAAGACACATCTCTTTGCCCTAGCATACACATAATACATTATAGACTTCTATAATTCAATGTTAGGCTGCATAGATTAGGTCAGCTGGAACTGGGAACACTTCCCTTAAATCCTAATGTTAGGGTCCTAACCCTGCGTTACACGAGAATGAACCTCACTGGTTCTTGCTGAAGATCAAACGTGCTGCGTTACACGAGAATTAACCTCATTAGTTCTTGCTGAAGATCAAACGTGCTGCGTTACACGAGAATGAACCTCATTGGTTCTTGCTGAAGATCAAACGTGCTGCGTTACACGAGAATGAACCTCATTGGTTCTTGCTGAAGATCAAACGTGCTGCGTTACACGAGAATGAACCTCATTGGTTCTTGCAGAAGATCAAACGTGCTGCGTAACATGAGAATGAACCTCATTGGTTCTTGCTGAAGCTCAAACGTGCTGCGTTACACGAGAATGAACCTCATTGGTTCTTGCTGAAGATCAAACGTGCTGCGTAACATGAGAATGACCCTCATTGGTTCTTGCAGAAGCTCAAACGTGCTGCGGAACACGAGAATGAACCTCATTGGTTCTTGCTGAAGCTCAAACGTGCTGCGTAACATGAGAATGACCCTCATTGGTTCTTGCAGAAGCTCAAACGTGCTGCGTTACACGAGAATGAACCTCATTGGTTCTTGCTGAAGATCAAACGTGCTGCGTTACACGAGAATGAACCTCATTGGTTCTTGCTGAAGATCAAACGTGCTGCGTAACAGGTGAATGACCCTCATTGGTTCTTGCTGAAGCTCAAACGTGCTGCGTAACATGAGAATGACCCTCATTGGTTCTTGCAGAAGCTCAAACGTGCTGCGTTACACGAGAATGAACCTCATTGGTTCTTGCTGAAGATCAAACGTGCTGCGTTACACGAGAATGAACCTCATTGGTTCTTGCTGAAGATCAAACGTGCTGCGTTACACGAGAATGAACCTCATTGGTTCTTGCAGAAGATCAAACGTGCTGCGTAACATGAGAATGAACCTCATTGGTTCTTGCTGAAGCTCAAACGTGCTGCGTTACACGAGAATGAACCTCATTGGTTCTTGCTGAAGATCAAACGTGCTGCGTAACATGAGAATGACCCTCATTGGTTCTTGCAGAAGCTCAAACGTGCTGCGGAACACGAGAATGAACCTCATTGGTTCTTGCTGAAGCTCAAACGTGCTGCGTAACATGAGAATGACCCTCATTGGTTCTTGCAGAAGCTCAAACGTGCTGCGTTACACGAGAATGAACCTCATTGGTTCTTGCTGAAGATCAAACGTGCTGCGTTACACGAGAATGAACCTCATTGGTTCTTGCTGAAGATCAAACGTGCTGCGTAACAGGTGAATGACCCTCATTGGTTCTTGCTGAAGCTCAAACGTGCTGCGTAACATGAGAATGACCCTCATTGGTTCTTGCAGAAGCTCAAACGTGCTGCGTTACACGAGAATGAACCTCATTGGTTCTTGCTGAAGATCAAACGTGCTGCGTTACACGAGAATGAACCTCATTGGTTCTTGCTGAAGATCAAACGTGCTGCGTAACAGGAGAATGACCCTCATTGGTTCTTGCTGAAGCTCAAACATGCTGCGTTACACGAGAATGAACCTCATTGGTTCTTGCTGAAGATCAAACGTGCTGCGTTACACGAGAATGAACCTCATTGGTTCTTGCTGAAGATCAAACGTGCTGCGGAACACGAGAATGAACCTCATTGGTTCTTGCAGAAGATCAAACGTGCTGCGTAACATGAGAATGACCCTCATTGGTTCTTGCAGAAGCTCAAACGTGCTGCGTTACACGAGAATGAACCTCATTGGTTCTTGCTGAAGATCAAACGTGCTGCGTAACATGAGAATGACCCTCATTGGTTCTTGCAGAAGCTCAAACGTGCTGCGTTACACGAGAATGAACCTCATTGGTTCTTGCTGAAGATCAAACGTGCTGTGTAACACGAGAATGAACCTCATTGGTTCTTGCTGAAGATCAAACGTGCTGCGTAACATGAGAATGACCCTCATTGGTTCTTGCAGAAGCTCAAACGTGCTGCGTTACACGAGAATGAACCTCATTGGTTCTTGCAGAAGATCAAACGTGCTGCGTTACACGAGAATGAACCTCATTGGTTCTTGCTGAAGCTCAAACGTGCTGCGTTACACGAGAATGAACCTCATTGGTTCTTGCTGAAGATCAAACGTGCTGCGTAACATGAGAATGACCCTCATTGGTTCTTGCAGAAGCTCAAATGTGCTGCGTTACACGAGAATGAACCTCATTGGTTCTTGCTGAAGATCAAACGTGCTGTGTAACATGAGAATGACCCTCATTGGTTCTTGCAGAAGCTCAAACGTGCTGCGTAACACGAGAATGAACCTCATTGGTTCTTGCAGAAGATCAAACGTGCTGCGTAACAGGAGAATGACCCTCATTGGTTCTTGCTGAAGCTCAAACGTGCTGCGTAACATGAGAATGACCCTCATTGGTTCTTGCAGAAGCTCAAACGTGCTGCGTTACACGAGAATGAACCTCATTGGTTCTTGCTGAAGATCAAACGTGCTGCGTTACACGAGAATGAACCTCATTGGTTCTTGCTGAAGATCAAACGTGCTGCGTTACACGAGAATGAACCTCATTGGTTCTTGCTGAAGATCAAACGTGCTGCGTTACACGAGAATGAACCTCATTGGTTCTTGCTGAAGCTCAAACGTGCTGCGTTACACGAGAATGAACCTCATTGGTTCTTGCAGAAGCTCAAACGTGCTGCGTTACACGAGAATGACCCTCATTGGTTCTTGCTGAAGATCAAACGTGCTGCGTTACACGAGAATGAACCTCATTGGTTCTTGCTGAAGATCAAACGTGCTGCGTAACATGAGAATGACCCTCATTGGTTCTTGCAGAAGCTCAAACGTGCTGCGTTACACGAGAATGAACCTCATTGGTTCTTGCTGAAGATCAAACGTGCTGCGTTACACGAGAATGAACCTCATTGGTTCTTGCTGAAGATCAAACGTGCTGCGTAACAGGAGAATTACCCTCATTGGTTCTTGCTGAAGCTCAAACATGCTGCGTTACACGAGAATGAACCTCATTGGTTCTTGCTGAAGATCAAACGTGCTGCGGAACAAGAGAATGAACCTCATTGGTTCTTGCAGAAGCTCAAACGTGCTGCGTTACACGAGAATGAACCTCATTGGTTCTTGCAGAAGCTCAAACGTGCTGCGTTACACGAGAATGAACCTCATTGGTTCTTGCTGAAGATCAAACGTGCTGCGTTACACGAGAATGAACCTCATTGGTTCTTGCTGAAGATCAAACGTGCTGCGTTACACGAGAATGAACCTCATTGGTTCTTGCTGAAGATCAAACGTGCTGCGTAACATGAGAATGACCCTCATTGGTTCTTGCAGAAGCTCAAACGTGCTGCGTTACACGAGAATGAACCTCATTGGTTCTTGCTGAAGATCAAACGTGCTGCGTAACAGGAGAATTACCCTCATTGGTTCTTGCTGAAGCTCAAACATGCTGCGTTACACGAGAATGAACCTCATTGGTTCTTGCTGAAGATCAAACGTGCTGCGGAACAAGAGAATGAACCTCATTGGTTCTTGCAGAAGCTCAAACGTGCTGCGTTACACGAGAATGAACCTCATTGGTTCTTGCAGAAGCTCAAACGTGCTGCGTAACATGAGAATGAACCTCATTGGTTCTTGCTGAAGCTCAAACGTGCTGCGGAACACGAGAATGAACCTTATTGGTTCTTGCTGAAGATCAAACGTGCTGCGTTACACGAGAATGAACCTCATTGGTTCTTGCTGAAGATCAAACGTGCTGCGTAACATGAGAATGAACCTCATTGGTTCTTGCTGAAGCTCAAACGTGCTGCGGAACACGAGAATGAACCTCATTGGTTCTTGCAGAAGCTCAAACGTGCTGCGTTACACGAGAATGAACCTCATTGGTTCTTGCTGAAGCTCAAACGTGCTGCGGAACACGAGAATGAACCTTATTGGTTCTTGCTGAAGCTCAAACGTGCTGCGGAACACGAGAATGAACCTTATTGGTTCTTGCTGAAGCTCAAACGTGCTGCGGAACACGAGAATGAACCTACTTGCTGAAGCTAGACTTCTCTATCTCTTTGACCTAGCATTCACATAATACATTATAGACTTCTGTAACTCAACGTTAGGCTGCATAGATTAGGTCAGCCGGAACTGGGAACACTTCCCTTAAATCCTGATGTACTCGTTACATCATAAGAAGAATGGCATCTACGCTAATTTTAGTGTCTTTGTTTATCCCAAGGTTTTCCCGCAGCCTGCCGGATCCAGGCCGTATCCAGATCTGACGAGGAGCTTCGCCTGGACACACACACACACACACACACTCCAGATCTGACGAGGAGCTTCGCCTGGACCCGATGACAATGCAGTGCTGAAGTGCCAACTAGCCTCTCCCTATGGAGGATCCCTTTACACTCTACAGATAAAGCGTTGTGGAAATTCCGGTTCGCATACCGACCCCGAAGTGATAAAATAAAATAAAATTCTGTATCAAATTTATATGCAAGAATAGTAGTTTGTTTAGGCATGGTTTGTAGGAATTACAAACCTGCGCACATATATTCAAATGCCCAGAACTATAGAATCAATTCTTAATGCGCATGTGATTTAATTTAATAACAAATTATCATTTTGACGGAAGTGAATCAATCAAAACTAACTTCATCTGGAAATAACATTATTCAAGAATCGCTATTACGCCCAAATTACCTCTGTTACCTTGAAACAATCTACATTGTTGAAAGCGCTATATAAATAAGGGTGACTTGATTTGCTGAAGCTCAAACGTGCTGCGTAACACGAGAGTGAACCTCATTAGTTGTTGCACGACAAGCGAATATGCTTGAGCTTCCGTTTAACACAACTGATGTGTGAGTTGATCAAACTTATATGGACTTATATATTTATTTTTTGATCAGCTGTTTGTGTAATGAGTGCTTCCACACCGAACGCGAATCTGCTGTGGCGGAAAAACGACTTATTTTTTCCGCTTCGATGTCGTTTTTTTTTTACTTTTGCGACGACAGAAAAGACTTCAGCCAATCACATACAGGGAAACAAAGGTGACGTCACAGCAACAATGACGGATCTTCTGATTGCGTGTGTCGACAAATCCCGGTTTGTTTGACAAAATGAATAAAAACTATAAGGACAACGAACTGAACGATATTGTGTGGCGTAGCATTGCCAACCAACTCGGTTATCACGACTGTGAGTATATTGTGTGATTTTGTCGTTGTATAGTCCTGTGCTGTGTAGGCTAGCAGGCTAAACTATATTTGGGATAGAAAGCTAACACTATTATCGTCAAAGATAGAGACAGAGACCGTGTTTACTTTGAAAATGTAACAAAATGCAGTGAGACTGTTTAGGGCTGCTTTTAGTATACTATACTGTGTGATATCTACAGTTTCTAGTCAAATGATTTTAACTTGTTACTTCGTGTTTACATGTAATGTGTATTGACATTATTTAGTTGAAGACGCAAAAAAACTGTGGAAAAACCTCAGGGACATCTATGTGAGAAAAAGGAGAGAGGAAAAGGAAACTGAAAGTGGACAGGTTGGAAAACAGAGGAAGAGGTGGAAGTATATGGAGTGCATGAGCTTCCTTGAGGCTTCTACAGTACTTCTTTCAGAAGGTAGCTGTAACCTGTTCAGTTATTCAGATTTAGTTCTCTGAAATACAGTGATGAAGTTGAAAAATAATACAGAGTTTGAATAATGAGGTGGCACAGGAAAGTTTACAGAATGCTTTTGAACAGGGTCTGCATTAATCTTGAGGAGGAGGAGCAGGCGGTAGATGATGAAGGTCAGGGCACGTCTGAGAGTGAGGGAGAGCCGTTCTGTCCATCTCCTCAGAAAAGGAAGTCTAAGGACTTTTTTGAGGATTATTTAGCGAGGAAAGAGGCCAGGGAGGACCAGAAAGTCAGGCAGCGAGAGGAGAAAGATGAGACTTATCCTTTTTTAATGAGCCTGGCCCGAGCCATGAGAAGGCTGCCTTCAGAGCGGCAGTCCTGGCTAAAAATTAAAATTCAGGAAAGGGTTCATGGGGTGGAGTTTAGCCTTCTGTCTACGTCAACGTACACTGTCCTATGAGTTTATTTTTTAATATTGTGTTGTCAGTTATTATTATTTTGTGTCCTTTAAGTTCTGTCTGTTCTTGTTTAGTTACTGTATAGCTACATCTCAACAAATAAATAATAATCAAGACATTTTTCACTGGCTTTAAAGGTCTCAGATTATCAAAGTACAAACTATTAACAAATATACAAATACAAGATTTACTTTCATGAAATACATTTACATTTAAAGGAACACTCCACCGTTTTTTTTCATATTAAACTGTTATTCCCTTAACTAAGACGAGTTGATGCATACCTCTCTCGTCTCAGTGTGTGCGCTCAATCGCTCTGGCGCGCCGCAACACTTTGATAGTCCAGTCACTTCATCTCTGTTTGGATCCTAATGAATGAACTGGACTATCAAAGTGTCGCGGCGCACCAGAGCGATTGAGCGCACGCACTGAGACGAGAGAGGTATGCATCAACTTGTCTTAGTTAAGGGAATAACATAGTTTAATATGAAAAAACGGTGGAGTGTTCCTTTAACAGGCAAACTCAAATTATTTACTTTTTGAACAATAAAATTTGATCATGTTATGTTTGCTTTTTCAGAAAAAAAATGTTTCCCCCTATGTTCAAAAATGAATCAGTCAGGTCATTGAGGGAGACCTCGGTTCACATGAGGAAGCTGCCATGGAACTTGGCCCGCAGGTGAGCTAAAATAAGGTCTGAATGTGTCCCGCACCCTCAGTGCCTCAGCTGATGCCCTGTTCCCTCGAAGACCTCTAATGTCACCCAGCTCACTGCCCTCTGCGCCATCAGAACTGTCAGACTGCACCGTGGCTCCCATTGGCCCTTCGCAGAAGTTGTGCAGGATGCAAGTTGCCTTTACGATGCTGTCGGCTGTCTCTGGAGCCACTTCCAGACGGCGCTGGTAGACTCTCCAGCACTGGCTGAGAATGCCAAAAGCATTCTCAACTATACGTCGAGCCCTGGAGAGCCTGTAGTTGAACATGCGCTTGTCATCTGGCAGGCGTCTTCCAGGGTAGGGACGGAGAAGGAACGTTTTTAAAGGAAATGCCTCATCTGTAACAATTACAAATGGTAACGCCCCCAGCTCTGGTGCAGATGGCAGATGAGAAGGCTCCGGAACGTTTAAACTCCCAGTATTTAGGGCCAGTCCCAATAAAGAATTGGAAAATATTCCACCATCGCTGTTGCTGCCTGATGCCCCTACATGCACCACTAGGAAGCGGTAGTCGGCATCAACCAAGGCAAGCAAAACCACAGAAAAGGTTCCCTTATAATTAAAAAACTGGGAGCCAGAATTAGCTGGTGCCTGAATCACAATGTGCTTCCCATCCAAAGCACCGATACAGTTGGGGAAGTTCCATTTTCCAGAGAATCTCAGGGCAGTTGTCTTCCAGAGCTCCTCATAGGGGACTGGCATGTAGGTGTCTTTTAAGGTCTCCCAGAGGAGTTTGCTTCACAATGTTGGACACAGTGGAAATTCCAAGGCGGAAACTGGCGGCTATGGTGGTGAAAGAATCCTCTGTGCTAAGGAATCTGAGGAATATAAATGAGGATAATTAATTTATTAGAATAATGTACATTTGAGAGTATAAATAAACCATATTTTATCTATAGTAAAAATGTGTTCAGATTATTAACAATAAAAGGTAAAACTGTTCCTGGGTCTTCTGTGATGCTTTTATTCAGTTAGGCTATATCCTGTCATTGTGTGTTATTATACTACATTTGTTACCTTATTTAGCTCTACTTAAACAATTGAACACTACAGTACCTTTCATGTTTAGTTAAACTATAGGTCTAAATCCATAGGCATACAATTTCCCCACTGTGGGACAAATAAAGGTTTTCTTATCTTAGATTATCTTAGACAGTAGCCTATTTATATATAGGTTATAAATATTAACTACTATTCTACTATTAGCTACTATTACTATTAGCTACTATTCATTCTTTATATAAATAACATTGATCATAACGTGTCTGATGTAAATTTTCATTTTTATGCTGATGACACTGTATTGTATTGCTCTGCATCCACCGCAGACCGAGCCCTCTCCCAGTTACAACTTGCTTTTAACACGCTTCAACAGAATCTTTATAATTTAAAACTTGTTTTAAATGCAGATAAAACTAAAGTCATGCTTTTTTCAAATTCAAAATCTAAGTCAAATCTCCCGTCAATCCTTACTTCCAAGGGTATGAAAATTGAATGTGTTTCTAAGTACAGATATCTTGGTATTTTAATTGATGAATCTCTTTCTTTTAGCCTTCATATTCAGCAGCTAGCAAAAAGATTAAAACTTAAATTAGGATTTTTCTTCAGAATCAAATCCTGCCTTTCATTCAAATCTAGAAAAAGGCTGGTTGCTGCCACGTTTATGTCTGTACTTGACTATGGTGATGTTTTATATATGCATGCGTCATCTCAAAGTTTACATGCACTGGACACTGTATACCATGGATCTCTGAGGTTCATCACTGGTATGAAAGCCCTCACTCACCATTGTGAACTGTATGAACGTGTTGGATGGCCCTCACTATCAACACGGAGACTTCAACACTGGCTTATCTTCATCTACAAGGCTATTTTAGGTCTCCTTCCATCCTACAGACCTATATCAGTATAAATAGTACCGGGACTTATAATCTTCGTTCCCAGGATCTTTTGCTGCTATCCGTCCCAAAGGTCAGAACTGAGCTTGGAAAAAAGGCTTTTAAGTTTGCGGCTCCCTCTGCTTGGAACAATTTACAGAAATCCATGAAACTTACTGAACTCGTTTCTTTGATTGCTTTTAAGAGGTTGTTGATTGACATGGAGGTAGCCACATCTGGCTGCAGATGTTTTACCTAATGCGTTTTTAGGATTGTGGTTGACTTTAAAAGATTTGCTGTGTCAGTGGTTTTATGTTTTTAGTGTTTTTGCTTATTTTATGTTTGTATGTATTGTATACGTGGTATAGTACTGCTGCCTGTCTTGGCCAGGACACTCTTGAAAAAGAGATTTTTAATCTCAATGAGTCTCTTCCTGGTTAAATAAAGGTTTAATAAAATAATAATAATATTTATAGCCTGGACTACTCACATACCCCAGATACTGAAACGGGTCATGTGAGTGGGTTTCTTTTCTGTAAACGAAATGTACAACGATAACAACCTTTGAGTTAAAAATGGTTGATTTAAAAAAAAAAAAAAAGGTAATACTTTATTTGAAGGGGTGTGCATAAGACTGACATGACACTGTCATAAACATGACATAACACCTGTCATGAACATGAAGGAGTCTTTATGAATGTTTATGACTGTTGTCATTAAGTGTCATTCGGTAAATTATGACACTTTTAATGCAAAGTTGACATTGTTTAAAATGTCTTTGTTATGACAACTTGACATTAACAAAGACAAAAATGTCTTGATTATGACAACTTGACATTAACCAAGAAATCATAACCTGTCAACCTGTCACAAATATGTCATAACAGGTCTAATTATCAAACTTAAAGCATTTGACAGTGTAATAACCCTTAATGACATCTTTATAACTAGTACAATGTGTTCCACTTTACTTGAGGACAAGTAAAATATTCATGACACAGTTATAATGGTGTCATGACGGCCAAAGTTGTGACAGGTTGACAGGTTATGATTTCTTGGTTAATGTCAAGTTGTCATAACAAAGACATTTCTGTCTTGGGTAATGTCAAGTTGTCATAACAAAGACATTTTAAACAATGTCAACTTTGCATTAAAAGTGTCATAATTTACCGAATGACACTTAATGACAACAGTCATGAACATTCATAAAGACTCCTTCATGTTCATGACAGGTGTTATGTCATGTTTATGACAGTGTCATGTCAGTCTTATGCACACCCCTTCAAATAAAGTGTTACCAAACAAAACAAAAAAACTACTGTGCCCGAGACTATGGAAAGTGAATGAGTTGCCGTCAGTACGCTAATGTTTACATCGTGACTCAACTGAAAACATCGTAATATTAACACTTGAACATGACAATCATGCCACTTTTGTTTCAATCGGACTGGATTCATTCCGATCAATGAATCCGAACTTAGTATTTACATAAATGCTAAACATGTGATCGGGTTGATGTGCGTGTCACAAGCTTCAAATATATAAAAAAAAAATTAAATGCCCAAAACCAGTCGTCTGTGGATGAGAGCCTGAAACAAGGGTGGGACGTTGTCCTGCTCCACTTCACAGACGCAATGACAGGAACATTTTAGAATGACTGAGGGGCACTCATTTATATGACAGCTTGTTCAGCGTGACATACGTCATTACGCCATTTCGACTTCATTGCACATGCACAGTCCTTTCAGTTTCGGTTTTCAATCTGATCAAGTGTTTACATGTTCTCTCGATCAGGGAATAAACAATTCCTTTCAATCCAATCGAAATTTGGTTCGGATCGAGCCCAACCGGATCGATGTGTTTACATGAAGGCTTTTCGGTCCAATTGAGACTTCAATCTGATTACTAATGGATTGTTTAACGTTATTTGATTGCATGTAAACGTAGCCCCTGATGATTTTAAGAGGACAGCTCACCTTAAGCAGACAGCCAGACGCTGCTCCGGGTCAATTGGTTCCCTGAAGTTTGTGGTTTGTCTCGTCAGATGCGGTGCCACTGTCTGAAGAAGCTCCTCAAATTGTCCCACAGACATCCGAAAGTAAGTTCGGAACCGGCCATGATATAGTTTTAGCTCCTGTACAAGGTTAGCATACTCCCCTTCAGACTCTCTGTTCTTTAAGATCGGGTGCACCCTAAACCTTCTTTTCTGTCTTGATGAAAAGCTCGTCTTCGCTGGATGATGATGAAGATGAAGTGTCCAAGTTTTCTCAGCTGTCGGCGCGAAACTTTTTGGAATGTTGAAGCTCTGAACGTCACAAATTCACGTCGCGGCTGATGTGAATGGTTTTGAAGCGATCTATTTGCACGCGAACTATTCGCTTTTTTGTTTCGTTTTTTCGTTACGCATCCAGTGTGAAAGGGCCTTAACTGGTCAGAACTCATCCAGGAGGCCGGACAAACATTTGAGTTTAAAATCTTAGACGAGACATGTAGACGGTTAGGTGAGCAGATGAAGAGGCAGATCAAGATCAGAAGAACATGGGTTAAACAATTTCATTCAAGACATCTAGCTACTCTCGCCTCACTTTTCTTTCTCTTACTTAGTTTCTTTTCTTTTCCGTTGAGAGTCTCGATTCTAAGTTAAGTTTTGGGGCAAAGTTTTGGTCAACGATTCAACAGCAAAGCCTGCTTCCACCCCCCAACTTCATTCACAAGACTTTCCATCCATCTGCCAACACACCATGTGATTAGCAGCTCAAGACATCTATCCAGACATGACACGACCGCCAGCCAATCGACGAACCAGGGAAACCCCCTTTTCGAGCAATACTGACAAAGGGAATCCCAAAGGAACGCGAAGACAAACACAAGTAGCCTCCAGACTCTAACTGAACTGGTGCATTGATATTTAAACGACATTTAAAAACTTACTTCTTCACTTTGGCGTTTGATCATTCATGCTAGTGGTGTAATAGGTTATTATTGACACCGCTTAGATTTTGAGGTGTCCGTGGCAATGTTTAGAATTTAACTGTGATTTTATGATTGTTATCTTATTCCATGTACAGCACTGTGGTCAACTTTTGTTGTATTAATATGTGCTCTATAAATAAATTGATCATTGATATACAATTTAATAACCTGCCCAAGAAACGATAGAAGGGTTAAATAAATTGTTGATGGTTACTTCAGGTCAGGTCTTAGAAGTGCATATATATTGCTAGAAACTTTTGAACGCTTTTATCATGTTAGTTTTGCAATCTCGCTAGTTTCCAGTGATTTCTTTCTGATACATTTTCTGATAAAACTTCCATTTCTTGATGAAATGATGGGTTTGTTCCAGAGAGTGTTGAAGATTTTATTATTCAGAAATTGAGTAATTTAGCTATAATTTAGACACCATCTTTGGGATGACTTTGGAAGCCTGGAAGGCCTGAAATGCTGAGACAACAGAGAGTGCTATTTCAGTATGTCACATGGTACAAAAGTATTTCTCAACATATCTATATGTATGTATGACCTTTTTTGGAAGGGTTGTAGGTATATGTATGCGAAGAGGGACACTCTTCTGGAGGGTTCTCCTGCAGGAGATCACTCGGCTTTGTTCGTTAATAAAGTCTAATACTTCTGGCATCGGAGATCTCTGAGAAGTCATTGTAGTCATTGAAAAAGACTGAAACCACAACATTTGGCACCCCAGAAGGGACTTGGTAGGAGCTGAAGAAACCACGAAACGGTGAGCAGTTTTTTGCTTTTTCTTCAAGTTTGTGTGGGTCACCGGTCGCCCGGAAATGGTAAGAAAAGCTTCTCCAAATTTAAAGAACTAAAAAATGAAAAGGGGTCTCTGATTACAGAAATAATTGCATGCATTGTATTTGTAGATGTCTAGTTTGTAATAACAGGGGAGCTCCCAGTAGTCTTTGCCAGTGCTTAGATAATCCTGTGTGGATTGTTTGAACTACTGGTACTGCTGAGGAACTGTGTTTGCTTGTCAAGAGGGCCTTGACGGATGACAAGTGTAATGATAAGAATATCATTGATGATTAGGGATAATCATTTTGTTGCTTGTTAAGGATAACAGGTGTTCTGATTAAGGATAATCAGTTTTATGTTTGCTTGTTAAGGATAACAAGTGTACTATCTGTGTTTCTTATTAAGGATAATAAGATAGCATGCGCACAGATAAAGTTTAGTTTACGGTTATCGCATTGTTATTGGTATGACAATGGACTGCTCAGGTAAGCTAAAATAAATTGCAGAGGTCTGTGATAGTTGTAAATTTTATGGTTTAAGGTTGTCAGAGCTCTGGGTGTCAGTGGTTAAAAATAAGCTCTGCTCCTTGTGAACTTTGATCCCTTGCTGGTGGTGGTGAGGTAAAATTGTTCACTGGGAAAAGAGAAAGGATTTTTGAATGATTTGAATGTTAATACTATGAATGTGAGAAACAAATTTAGAAAACTAGCTTGCAAAATAGAATAATATATTAAAGAATCTGAGATATCCGGGCAACTGGTGCTAAAATAATTATTTATTCTGCTTATGCAAAGTATAAAAGACAATAATAGGAAAATTCTATAATCTAAAAATAAAAATAAAAAGTTGCTTTTGTTGATGATTGGCAATATTCAAGTATAAAGTAATTAAAGAAATAGAGAAAAGCTGTATAAGAGAAAACATTCAAATACGAGCTATAGGAAAAGATAAAGCCAAATTTAATTATATAATATGTTGAATACCCTTGCAAAATAATATTTGGAACTAGAAAATTCTGAAACTATTTTAAGCTAAAGGTGATTACTTCATAAAATAATAATTGATTAGAGAATTATGGGCTCTCCAGTAGAAATGTTGGGGTTAAAATACCCATTGTGTAAGGAATTAATTGATTAAATACATGGCAGAAGAGAACTCAAGATATGATAACAAAATGGCCTACAGAAGGCACATTTGATGTATTATGCGAAGAAATGGAAACTTTGATAAAAAATTATAGAATAAAGAATAAGAGCCTAAAAAGAAAAACTAGAGAAGAAACATTTAAAACATAAAAAATAAAACATTTAAGAAACGCTTGCCCTTAGATTGCTATAAAGAGGTGCCGAAAGCATTAGAAAAAATAAAATTCAGTAAAACTGACAGGGAGTGGAGTAAAAAAAATAGTGATAGTATATGTGTGTCTGTCACTGTCACTGTTTGATTGTCATGCTTGACTGTGCCTGTGGATAAAAATAGTGACACCCTGGTCACTTGAAAGGGTTAAAAGAATTTGTGAATGAGCTTTAGAGGCATGTATGAATGGTGTGTATTAAAAAAAAATATATAAATAAAGGAAAACAATTGTTTCAAGATATTAACTATGAAGATTATTGTAGTATGAAATAAGTTAAAATAGTGGATATGTATGTGTATATATATGAATAAATGTAGCTTTATAATATATTAATAGATAAATATAAATAAGATTGCACGTGCTTAATATTAATATCTTATATCTGAAGACGTCTAGAATTTGTATCTCATTATCCCTGAAAACAAAATGAGAAAAAAGTATCCCATTGCAGGTAATTTAGTTTGTGTTAAGGGAAGAAATGACCTGTGCAGTGTGCAGGATTGGGTGACCAAGTTTCAACAATTAATCTTAGAATTGTAGTAAATGGGAATTATTGATTCAATATAAAACAGATTAAAAAGGAATTCCTTGATGTTGGTTGAGGAACATTTTATTCACCATACATGATAAAACTTAACAGCATGCAAATACAGAAGAAAGAATGAAGTCTGATTTTATGATAGGAGAAATTATTTAATTGTATTATACTCAGATAATCAAAGATAGACTAGTGCCTTTCCCTGCAATGAAGAAACTTACTTTGCTAAAAATAGAATGAAGGAACTGCTGTGGTCAACCAGTGAGATTTTTACAAGAACTAGTATTTGTAAAAGTTCAATTTGATTCATGCAGATCTCTGAGTGTTCAAATTACAGATGGCTTCAATGACAGTGTCGCATGGAAGCAACAAGAGGGCACAGGTCAGAGACACGACTGCAGAGAGAAGAAGACTGCAGAGAGAAGAAGACTGCAGAGAGAAGAAGACTGCAGAGAGAAGAAGACTGCAGAAAGAAGAAGACTGCAGAAAGAAGAAGACTGCAGAGAGAAGAAGACTGCAGAAAGAAGAAGACTGCAGAGAAGAAGAAGACTGCAGAGAGAAGAAGAGTGCAGAAAGAAGAAGACTGCAGAAAGAAGAAGACTGCAGAGAGAAGAAGACTGCAGAGAGAAGAAGACTGCAGAGAGAAGAAGACTGCAGAAAGAAGAAGACTGCAGAGAAGAAGAAGACTGCAGAAAGAAGAAGACTGCAGAAAGAAGAAGAGTGCAGAAAGAAGAAGACTGCAGAGAGAAGACGACTGCAGAAAGAAGAAGACTGCAGAGAAGAAGACTGCAGAAAGAAGAAGACTGCAGAGAGAAGAAGAGTGCAGAAAGAAGAAGACTGCAGAGAGAAGAAGACTGCAGAAAGAAGAAGACTGCAGAGAGAAGAAGACTGCAGAAAGAAGAAGACTGCAGAAAGAAGAAGAGTGCAGAAAGAAGAAGACTGCAGAGAGAAGACGACTGCAGAGAGAAGAAGACTGCAGAGAGAAGAAGACTGCAGAAAGAAGAAGAGTGCAGAAAGAAGAAGACTGCAGAGAGAAGAAGACTGCAGAAAGAAGAAGACTGCAGAGAGAAGAAGACTGCAGAGAGAAGAAGACTGCAGAAAGAAGAAGAGTGCAGAAAGAAGAAGACTGCAGAAAGAAGAAGAGTGCAGAAAGAAGAAGAGTGCAGAAAGAAGAAGAGTGTAGAAAGAAGAAGACTGCAGAGAGAAGAAGACTGCAGAGAGAAGAAGACTGCAGAAAGAAGAAGACTGCAGAGAAGACGAAGACTGCAGAGAGAAGACTGCAGAGAGAAGAAGACTGCAGAAAGAAGAAGAGTGCAGAAAGAAGAAGACTGCAGAAAGAAGAAGAGTGCAGAAAGAAGAAGAGTGCAGAAAGAAGACTGCAGAAAGAAGAAGACTGCAGAAAGAAGAAGACTGCAGAGAGAAGAAGAGTGCAGAAAGAAGAAGACTGCAGAGAGAAGAAGACTGCAGAAAGAAGAAGACTGCAGAAAGAAGAAGAGTGCAGAGAGAAGAAGACTGCAGAGAGAAGAAGACTGCAGAGAGAAGAAGACTGCAGAAAGAAGACTGCAGAAAGAAGAAGACTGCAGAGAGAAGACTGCAGAGAGAAGAAGAGTGCAGAAAGAAGAAGACTGCAGAAAGAAGAAGAGTGCAGAAAGAAGAAGAGTGCAGAAAGAAGACTGCAGAAAGAAGAAGACTGCAGAAAGAAGAAGAGTGCAGAGAGAAGAAGAGTGCAGAAAGAAGAAGACAGCAGAGAGAAGAAGACTGCAGAAAGAAGAAGAGTGCAGAAAGAAGAAGACTGCAGAAAGAAGACTGCAGAAAGAAGAAGACTGCAGAAAGAAGAAGAGTGCAGAGAGAAGAAGACTGCAGAAAGAAGAAGACTGCAGAGAGAAGAAGACTGCAGAAAGAAGAAGAGTGCAGAAAGAAGAAGACTGCAGAGAGAAGAAGACTGCAGAGAGAAGAAGACTGCAGAGAGAAGAAGACTGCAGAGAGAAGAAGAGTGCAGAGAGAAGAAGACAGCAGAGAGAAGAAGACTGCAGAGAGAAGAAGACTGCAGAGAGAAGAAGAAGACTGCAGAGAGAAGAAGACTGCAGAGAGAAGAAGACTGCAGAGAGAAGAAGACTGCAGAAAGAAGAGTGCAGAAAGAAGAAGACTGCAGAAAGAAGAAGAGTGCAGAAAGAAGAAGAGTGCAGAAAGACTGCAGAGAGAAGACTGCAGAAAGAAGAAGAAGACTGCAGAAAGAAGAAGAGTGCAGAAAGAAGAAGAGTGCAGAGAGAAGAAGACTGCAGAAAGAAGACTGCAGAAAGAAGAAGACTGCAGAAAGAAGAAGAGTGCAGAAAGAAGAAGAGTGCAGAAAGAAGAAGAGTGCAGAGAGAAGAAGACTGCAGAAAGAAGAAGACTGCAGAAAGAAGAAGACTGCAGAGAGAAGAAGACTGCAGAAAGAAGAAGACTGCAGAGAGAAGAAGAGTGCAGAAAGAAGAAGAAGACTGCAGAAAGAAGAAGAGTGCAGAAAGAAGAAGAGTGCAGAAAGAAGAAGAGTGCAGAGAGAAGAAGACTGCAGAAAGAAGAAGACTGCAGAAAGAAGAAGAGTGCAGAGAGAAGAAGAGTGCAGAAAGAAGAAGAAGACTGCAGAAAGAAGAAGAGTGCAGAAAGAAGAAGAGTGCAGAGAGAAGAAGACTGCAGAAAGAAGACTGCAGAAAGAAGAAGCGTGCAGAAAGAAGAAAGAAGAAGAGTGCAGAAAGAAGAAGAGTGCAGAAAGAAGACTGCAGAAAGAAGAAGACTGCAGAGAGAAGAAGACTGCAGAAAGAAGAAGACTGCAGAGAGAAGACTGCAGAGAGAAGAAGACTGCAGAGAAGAAGACTGCAGAAAGAAGAAGACTGCAGAAAGAAGAAGAGTGCAGAGAGAAGAAGACTGCAGAGAGAAGAAGAGTGCAGAGAGAAGAAGACTGCAGAGAAGAAGACTGCAGAAAGAAGAAGAGTGCAGAGAGAAGAAGACTGCAGAGAGAAGAAGAGTGCAGAGAGAAGAAGACTGCAGAGAAGAAGACTGCAGAGAAGAAGACTGCAGAGAGAAGAAGACTGCAGAAAGAAGAAGAGTGCAGAAAGAAGACTGCAGAAAGAAGAAGAGTGCAGAAAGAAGACTGCAGAGAGAAGAAGACTGCAGAGAGAAGAAGACTGCAGAGAGAAGAAGACTGCAGAAAGAAGAAGACTGCAGAGAGAAGAAGACTGCAGAGAGAAGAAGACTGCAGAGAGAAGAAGAGTGCAGAGAGAAGAAGACTGCAGAGAGAAGAAGACTGCAGAGAGAAGAAGACTGCAGAGAGAAGAAGACTGCAGAGAGAAGAAGACTGCAGAGAGAAGAAGAGTGCAGAAAGAAGAAGAAGAGTGCAGAAAGAAGAAGAGTGCAGAGAGAAGAAGACTGCAGAAAGAAAAGTGCAGAAAGAAGAAGAGTGCAGAAAGAAGAAGAGTGCAGAAAGAAGAAGAGTGCAGAAAGAAGAAGAGTGCAGAAAGAAGAAGAGTGCAGAAAGAAGAAGAGTGCAGAGAGAAGAAGAGTGCAGAGAGAAGAAGACTGCAGAAAGAAGACTGCAGAAAGAAGAAGACTGCAGAAAGAAGAAGACTGCAGAGAGAAGAAGACTGCAGAAAGAAGAAGAGTGCAGAAAGAAGAAGAGTGCAGAGAGAGGAAGACTGCAGAGAGAAGAAGACTGCAGAAAGAAGAAGACTGCAGAAAGAAGAAGACTCCAGAAAGAAGAAGAGTGCAGAGAGAAGAAGAGTGCAGAGAGAAGAAGAGTGCAGAGAGAAGAAGACTGCAGAAAGAAGAAGAGTGCAGAGAGAAGAAGAGTGCAGAGAGAAGAAGACTGCAGAAAGAAGACTGCAGAAAGAAGAAGACTGCAGAAAGAAGAAGACTCCAGAAAGAAGAAGAGTGCAGAGAGAAGAAGACTGCAGAAAGAAGAAGACTCCAGAAAGAAGAAGACTGCAGAAAGAAGAAGAGTGCAGAAAGAAGAAGAGTGCAGAAAGAAGACTGCAGAGAGAAGAAGAGTGCAGAGAGAAGAAGAGTGCAGAAAGAAGAAGACTCCAGAAAGAAGAAGACTCCAGAAAGAAGAAGACTGCAGAAAGAAGAGTGCAGAAAGAAGAAGAGTGCAGAAAGAAGAAGAGTGCAGAAAGAAGAAGAGTGCAGAAAGAAGAAGAGTGCAGAGAGAAGAAGACTGCAGAAAGAAGAAGACTGCAGAGAGAAGAAGAGTGCAGAAAGAAGAAGAGTGCAGAAAGAAGAGTGCAGAGAGAAGAAGAGTGCAGAGAGAAGAAGAGTGCAGAAAGAAGAAGAGTGCAGAAAGAAGAAGACTGCAGAGAGAAGAAGACTGCAGAAAGAAGAAGACTGCAGAGAGAAGAAGAATGCAGAAAGAAGAAGAGTGCAGAAAGAAGAAGAGTGCAGAAAGAAGAGTGCAGAGAGAAGAAGAGTGCAGAGAGAAGAAGAGTGCAGAAAGAAGAAGACTGCAGAGAGAAGAAGACTGCAGAGAGAAGAAGAATGCAGAAAGAAGAAGAGTGCAGAAAGAAGAAGAGTGCAGAAAGAAGAGTGCAGAGAGAAGAAGAGTGCAGAAAGAAGAAGAGTGCAGAAAGAAGAAGAGTGCAGAGAGAAGAAGACTGCAGAGAGAAGAAGACTGCAGAAAGAAGAAGAGTGCAGAAAGAAGAAGAGTGCAGAAAGAAGAAGAGTGCAGAAAGAAGAAGAGTGCAGAAAGAAGAAGAGTGCAGAGAGAAGAAGACTGCAGAAAGAAGAAGACTGCAGAAAGAAGAAGACTGCAGAAAGAAGAAGACTGCAGAGAGAAGAAGAGTGCAGAAAGAAGAAGAGTGCAGAAAGAAGAAGAGTGCAGAAAGAAGAAGAGTGCAGAAAGAAGAGTGCAGAAAGAAGAAGAGTGCAGAAAGAAGACTGCAGAGAGAAGAAGAGTGCAGAGAGAAGAAGACTGCAGAAAGAAGAAGACTGCAGAAAGAAGAAGAGTGCAGAAAGAAGAAGAGTGCAGAAAGAAGAAGACTGCAGAGAGAAGAAGAGTGCAGAAAGAAGAAGAGTGCAGAAAGAAGAAGAGTGCAGAAAGAAGAAGAGTGCAGAAAGAAGAGTGCAGAAAGAAGAAGAGTGCAGAAAGAAGACTGCAGAGAGAAGAAGAGTGCAGAGAGAAGAAGACTGCAGAAAGAAGAAGACTGCAGAAAGAAGAAGAGTGCAGAGAGAAGAAGAGTGCAGAAAGAAGAAGAGTGCAGAAAGAAGAAGAGTGCAGAGAGAAGAAGACTGCAGAGAGAAGAAGACTGCAGAAAGAAGAAGAGTGCAGAAAGAAGAAGAGTGCAGAAAGAAGAAGAGTGCAGAAAGAAGAAGAGTGCAGAAAGAAGAAGAGTGCAGAGAGAAGAAGACTGCAGAAAGAAGAAGACTGCAGAAAGAAGAAGACTGCAGAAAGAAGAAGACTGCAGAGAGAAGAAGAGTGCAGAAAGAAGAAGAGTGCAGAAAGAAGAAGAGTGCAGAAAGAAGAAGAGTGCAGAAAGAAGAGTGCAGAAAGAAGAAGAGTGCAGAAAGAAGACTGCAGAGAGAAGAAGAGTGCAGAGAGAAGAAGACTGCAGAAAGAAGAAGACTGCAGAAAGAAGAAGAGTGCAGAAAGAAGAAGAGTGCAGAAAGAAGAAGAGTGCAGAGAGAAGAAGACTGCAGAGAGAAGAAGACTGCAGAGAGAAGACTGCAGAGAGAAGAAGAGTGCAGAGAGAAGAAGACTGCAGAGAGAAGAAGACTGCAGAAAGAAGAAGACTGCAGAAAGAAGAAGACTGCAGAGAGAAGAAGACTGCAGAAAGAAGAAGAGTGCAGAAAGAAGAAGAGTGCAGAGAGAAGAAGACTGCAGAGAGAAGAAGACTGCAGAGAGAAGAAGACTGCAGAGAGAAGACTGCAGAAAGAAGAAGAGTGCAGAAAGAAGAAGAGTGCAGAAAGAAGAAGAGTGCAGAGAGAAGAAGACAGCAGAGAGAAGAAGAGTGCAGAGAGAAGAAGAGTGCAGAGAGAAGAAGACTGCAGAGAGAAGACTGCAGAGAGAAGAAGACTGCAGAAAGAAGAAGACTGCAGAAAGAAGAAGACTGCAGAGAGAAGAAGACTGCAGAAAGAAGAAGACTGCAGAAAGAAGAAGACTGCAGAAAGAAGAAGACTGCAGAGAGAAGAAGACTGCAGAAAGAAGAAGACTGCAGAAAGAAGAAGACTGCAGAAAGAAGAAGACTGCAGAGAGAAGAAGAGTGCAGAAAGAAGAAGAGTGCAGAAAGAAGAAGAGTGCAGAAAGAAGAAGAGTGCAGAAAGAAGAGTGCAGAAAGAAGAAGAGTGCAGAAAGAAGACTGCAGAGAGAAGAAGAGTGCAGAGAGAAGAAGACTGCAGAAAGAAGAAGACTGCAGAAAGAAGAAGAGTGCAGAAAGAAGAAGAGTGCAGAAAGAAGAAGAGTGCAGAGAGAAGAAGACTGCAGAGAGAAGAAGACTGCAGAGAGAAGACTGCAGAGAGAAGAAGAGTGCAGAGAGAAGAAGACTGCAGAGAGAAGAAGACTGCAGAAAGAAGAAGACTGCAGAAAGAAGAAGACTGCAGAGAGAAGAAGACTGCAGAAAGAAGAAGAGTGCAGAAAGAAGAAGAGTGCAGAGAGAAGAAGACTGCAGAGAGAAGAAGACTGCAGAGAGAAGAAGACTGCAGAGAGAAGACTGCAGAAAGAAGAAGAGTGCAGAAAGAAGAAGAGTGCAGAAAGAAGAAGAGTGCAGAGAGAAGAAGACAGCAGAGAGAAGAAGAGTGCAGAGAGAAGAAGAGTGCAGAGAGAAGAAGACTGCAGAGAGAAGACTGCAGAGAGAAGAAGACTGCAGAAAGAAGAAGACTGCAGAAAGAAGAAGACTGCAGAGAGAAGAAGACTGCAGAAAGAAGAAGACTGCAGAAAGAAGAAGACTGCAGAGAGAAGAAGAGTGCAGAGAGAAGAAGACTGCAGAGAGAAGACTGCAGAAAGAAGAAGAGTGCAGAGAGAAGAAGAGTGCAGAGAGAAGAAGACTGCAGAGAGAAGAAGACTGCAGAAAGAAGAAGAGTGCAGAGAGAAGAAGACTGCAGAGAGAAGAAGACTGCAGAGAGAAGACTGCAGAAAGAAGAAGACTGCAGAGAGAAGACTGCAGAAAGAAGAAGAGTGCAGAAAGAAGAAGAGTGCAGAGAGAAGAAGACAGCAGAGAGAAGAAGAGTGCAGAGAGAAGAAGAGTGCAGAGAGAAGAAGACTGCAGAGAGAAGAAGACTGCAGAGAGAAGAAGAGTGCAGAGAGAAGACTGCAGAGAGAAGAAGAGTGCAGAGAGAAGAAGACTGCAGAGAGAAGAAGACTGCAGAGAGAAGACTGCAGAAAGAAGAAGACTGCAGAGAGAAGACTGCAGAAAGAAGAAGAGTGCAGAAAGAAGAAGAGTGCAGAAAGAAGAAGAGTGCAGAAAGAAGAAGAGTGCAGAGAGAAGAAGACTGCAGAGAGAAGAAGACTGCAGAGAGAAGAAGAGTGCAGAGAGAAGAAGAGTGCAGAGAGAAGAAGACTGCAGAGAAGAAGACTGCAGAGAGAAGAAGAGTGTAGAGAGAAGAAGAGTGCAGAGAGAAGAAGACTGCAGAGAGAAGAAGACTGCAGAGAGAAGAAGAGTGCAGAGAGAAGAAGACTGCAGAGAGAAGAAGACTGCAGAGAGAAGAAGACTGCAGAGAGAAGAAGACTGCAGAGAGAAGAAGAGTGCAGAGAGAAGAAGACTGCAGAGAGAAGAAGACTGCAGAGAGAAGAAGACTGCAGAGAGAAGAAGACTGCAGAAAGAAGAAGACTGCAGAGAGAAGAAGAGTGCAGAGAGAAGAAGAGTGCAGAGAGAAGACTGCAGAGAGAAGAAGAGTGTAGAGAGAAGAAGACTGCAGAGAGAAGAAGACTGCAGAGAGAAGAAGACTGCAGAAAGAAGAAGAGTGCAGAGAGAAGAAGACTGCAGAAAGAAGAAGACAGCAGAGAGAAGAAGACTGCAGAGAGAAGAAGACTGACTGCAGAGAGAAGAAGAGTGCAGAGAGAAGAAGACTGCAGAGAGAAGAAGACTGCAGAGAGAAGAAGAGTGCAGAGAGAAGAAGACAGCAGAGAGAAGAAGACTGCAGAGAGAAGAAGACTGCAGAGAGAAGAAGACTGCAGAGAGAAGAAGACTGCAGAAAGAAGAAGACTGCAGAGAGAAGAAGACTGCAGAGAGAAGAAGACTGCAGAGAGAAGAAGACTGCAGAGAGAAGAAGAGTGCAGAGAGAAGAAGACTGCAGAGAGAAGAAGACTGCAGAGAGAAGAAGACTGCAGAGAGAAGAAGACTGCAGAGAGAAGAAGACTGCAGAGAGAAGAAGACTGCAGAGAGAAGAAGAGTGCAGAGAGAAGAAGAGTGCAGAGAGAAGAAGACTGCAGAGAGAAGAAGAGTGCAGAGAGAAGAAGAGTGCAGAGAGAAGACTGCAGAGAGAAGAAGAGTGCAGAGAGAAGAAGACTGCAGAGAGAAGAAGACTGCAGAGAGAAGAAGACTACAGAAAGAAGAAGACTGCAGAGAGAAGAAGAGTGCAGAGAGAAGAAGAGTGCAGAGAGAAGAAGAGTGCAGAGAGAAGACTGCAGAGAGAAGAAGAGTGCAGAGAGAAGAAGACTGCAGAGAGAAGAAGACTGCAGAGAGAAGAAGACTGCAGAGAGAAGAAGACTGCAGAGAGAAGAAGACTGCAGAGAGAAGACTGCAGAAAGAAGAAGACTGCAGAGAGAAGACTGCAGAAAGAAGAAGAGTGCAGAAAGAAGAAGAGTGCAGAAAGAAGAAGAGTGCAGAGAGAAGAAGACTGCAGAGAGAAGAAGACTGCAGAGAGAAGAAGAGTGCAGAGAGAAGAAGAGTGCAGAGAGAAGAAGACTGCAGAGAGAAGAAGAGTGCAGAGAGAAGAAGACTGCAGAGAGAAGAAGAGTGCAGAGAGAAGAAGACTGCAGAGAGAAGAAGACTGCAGAGAGAAGAAGACTGCAGAGAGAAGAAGACTGCAGAAAGAAGAAGACTGCAGAGAGAAGAAGACTGCAGAGAGAAGAAGAGTGCAGAGAGAAGAAGAGTGCAGAGAGAAGACTGCAGAGAGAAGAAGAGTGCAGAGAGAAGAAGAGTGCAGAGAGAAGAAGAGTGCAGAGAGAAGACTGCAGAGAGAAGAAGAGTGCAGAGAGAAGAAGACTGCAGAGAGAAGAAGACTGCAGAGAGAAGAAGACTGCAGAGAGAAGAAGACTGCAGAGAGAAGAAGACTGCAGAGAGAAGACTGCAGAAAGAAGAAGACTGCAGAGAGAAGACTGCAGAAAGAAGAAGAGTGCAGAAAGAAGAAGAGTGCAGAAAGAAGAAGAGTGCAGAGAGAAGAAGACTGCAGAGAGAAGAAGACTGCAGAGAGAAGAAGAGTGCAGAGAGAAGAAGAGTGCAGAGAGAAGAAGACTGCAGAGAGAAGAAGAGTGCAGAGAGAAGAAGACTGCAGAGAGAAGAAGAGTGCAGAGAGAAGAAGACTGCAGAGAGAAGAAGACTGCAGAGAGAAGAAGACTGCAGAGAGAAGAAGACTGCAGAAAGAAGAAGACTGCAGAGAGAAGAAGACTGCAGAGAGAAGAAGAGTGCAGAGAGAAGAAGAGTGCAGAGAGAAGACTGCAGAGAGAAGAAGAGTGTAGAGAGAAGAAGACTGCAGAGAGAAGAAGACTGCAGAGAGAAGAGTGCAGAGAGAAGACTGCAGAGAGAAGAAGAGTGTAGAGAGAAGAAGACTGCAGAGAGAAGAAGACTGCAGAGAGAAGAAGACTGCAGAAAGAAGAAGAGTGCAGAGAGAAGAAGACTGCAGAGAGAAGACAGCAGAGAGAAGAAGACTGCAGAGAGAAGAAGACTGACTGCAGAGAGAAGAAGAGTGCAGAGAGAAGAAGAGTGCAGAGAGAAGAAGACTGCAGAGAGAAGAAGAGTGCAGAGAGAAGAAGACAGCAGAGAGAAGAAGACTGCAGAGAGAAGAAGACTGCAGAGAGAAGAAGACTGCAGAGAGAAGAAGACTGCAGAGAGAAGAAGACTGCAGAGAGAAGAAGACTGCAGAGAGAAGAAGACTGCAGAGAGAAGAAGACTGCAGAAAGAAGAAGACTGCAGAGAGAAGAAGACTGCAGAGAGAAGAAGACTGCAGAGAGAAGAAGACTGCAGAGAGAAGAAGAGTGCAGAGAGAAGAAGACAGCAGAGAGAAGAAGACTGCAGAGAGAAGAAGACTGCAGAGAGAAGAAGACTGCAGAGAGAAGAAGAGTGCAGAGAGAAGAAGACAGCAGAGAGAAGAAGACTGCAGAGAGAAGAAGACTGCAGAGAGAAGAAGACTGCAGAGAGAAGAAGACTGCAGAGAGAAGAAGACTGCAGAGAGAAGAAGACTGCAGAGAGAAGAAGACTGCAGAGAGAAGAAGACTGCAGAGAGAAGAAGACTGCAGAGAGAAGAAGAGTGCAGAGAGAAGAAGACTGCAGAAAGAAGAAGACTGCAGAAAGAAGAAGACTGCAGAAAGAAGAAGACTGCAGAGAGAAGAAGACTGCAGAGAGAAGAAGACTGCAGAGAGAAGAAGACTACAGAAAGAAGAAGACTGCAGAGAGAAGAAGAGTGCAGAGAGAAGAAGAGTGCAGAGAGAAGACTGCAGAGAGAAGAAGAGTGCAGAGAGAAGAAGACTGCAGAGAGAAGACTGCAGAGAGAAGAAGACTGCAGAGAGAAGAAGACTGCAGAGAGAAGACTGCAGAAAGAAGAAGACTGCAGAGAGAAGACTGCAGAAAGAAGAAGAGTGCAGAAAGAAGAAGAGTGCAGAAAGAAGAAGAGTGCAGAAAGAAGAAGAGTGCAGAAAGAAGAAGAGTGCAGAAAGAAGAAGAGTGCAGAGAGAAGAAGACTGCAGAGAGAAGAAGACTGCAGAGAGAAGAAGAGTGCAGAGAAGAAGACTGCAGAGAGAAGAAGAGTGCAGAGAGAAGAAGAGTGCAGAGAGAAGAAGACTGCAGAGAGAAGAAGACTGCAGAGAGAAGAGTGCAGAGAGAAGAAGAGTGCAGAGAGAAGACTGCAGAGAGAAGAAGACTGCAGAGAGAAGAAGACTGCAGAGAGAAGAAGAGTGCAGAGAGAAGAAGACTGCAGAGAGAAGAAGACTGCAGAGAGAAGAAGACTGCAGAGAGAAGAAGAGTGCAGAGAGAAGAAGAGTGCAGAGAGAAGACTGCAGAGAGAAGAAGAGTGTAGAGAGAAGAAGAGTGTAGAGAGAAGACTGCAGAGAGAAGAAGACTGCAGAGAGAAGAAGACTGCAGAAAGAAGAAGAGTGCAGAGAGAAGAAGACTGCAGAGAGAAGAAGACAGCAGAGAGAAGAAGACTGCAGAGAGAAGAAGACTGACTGCAGAGAGAAGAAGAGTGCAGAGAGAAGAAGAGTGCAGAGAGAAGAAGACTGCAGAGAGAAGAAGAGTGCAGAGAGAAGAAGACAGCAGAGAGAAGAAGACTGCAGAGAGAAGAAGACTGCAGAGAGAAGAAGACTGCAGAGAGAAGAAGACTGCAGAAAGAAGAAGACTGCAGAGAGAAGAAGACTGCAGAGAGAAGAAGACTGCAGAGAGAAGAAGACTGCAGAGAGAAGAAGACTGCAGAGAGAAGAAGAGTGCAGAGAGAAGAAGACAGCAGAGAGAAGAAGACTGCAGAGAGAAGAAGACTGCAGAGAGAAGAAGACTGCAGAGAGAAGAAGACTGCAGAGAGAAGAAGAGTGCAGAAAGAAGAAGACAGCAGAGAGAAGAAGACTGCAGAGAAGAAGACTGCAGAGAGAAGAAGACTGCAGAGAGAAGAAGACTGCAGAGAGAAGAAGAGTGCAGAGAGAAGAAGAGTGCAGAGAGAAGAAGAGTGCAGAGAGAAGAAGAGTGCAGAGAGAAGAAGACTGCAGAGAGAAGAAGATTGCAGAGAGAAGAAGACTGCAGAGAGAAGAAGACTGCAGAGAGAAGAAGACTGCAGAGAGAAGAAGACTGCAGAGAGAAGAAGACTGCAGAGAGAAGAAGACTACAGAAAGAAGAAGACTGCAGAGAGAAGAAGAGTGCAGAGAGAAGAAGAGTGCAGAGAGAAGACTGCAGAGAGAAGAAGAGTGCAGAGAGAAGAAGACTGCAGAGAGAAGACTGCAGAGAGAAGAAGACTGCAGAGAGAAGAAGACTGCAGAGAGAAGACTGCAGAAAGAAGAAGACTGCAGAGAGAAGACTGCAGAAAGAAGAAGAGTGCAGAAAGAAGAAGAGTGCAGAAAGAAGAAGAGTGCAGAAAGAAGAAGAGTGCAGAAAGAAGAAGAGTGCAGAGAGAAGAAGACTGCAGAGAGAAGAAGAGTGCAGAGAGAAGAAGAGTGCAGAGAAGAAGACTGCAGAGAGAAGAAGAGTGCAGAGAGAAGAAGAGTGCAGAGAGAAGAAGACTGCAGAGAGAAGAAGACTGCAGAGAGAAGAGTGCAGAGAGAAGAAGAGTGCAGAGAGAAGACTGCAGAGAGAAGAAGACTGCAGAGAGAAGAAGACTGCAGAGAGAAGAAGAGTGCAGAGAGAAGAAGACTGCAGAGAGAAGAAGACTGCAGAGAGAAGAAGACTGCAGAGAGAAGAAGAGTGCAGAGAGAAGAAGAGTGCAGAGAGAAGACTGCAGAGAGAAGAAGAGTGTAGAGAGAAGAAGAGTGTAGAGAGAAGACTGCAGAGAGAAGAAGACTGCAGAGAGAAGAAGACTGCAGAAAGAAGAAGAGTGCAGAGAGAAGAAGACTGCAGAGAGAAGAAGACAGCAGAGAGAAGAAGACTGCAGAGAGAAGAAGACTGCAGAGAGAAGAAGACTGACTGCAGAGAGAAGAAGAGTGCAGAGAGAAGAAGACAGCAGAGAGAAGAAGACTGCAGAGAGAAGAAGACTGCAGAGAGAAGAAGACTGCAGAGAGAAGAAGACTGCAGAAAGAAGAAGACTGCAGAGAGAAGAAGACTGCAGAGAGAAGAAGACTGCAGAGAGAAGAAGACTGCAGAGAGAAGAAGACTGCAGAGAGAAGAAGAGTGCAGAGAGAAGAAGACAGCAGAGAGAAGAAGACTGCAGAGAGAAGAAGACTGCAGAGAGAAGAAGACTGCAGAGAGAAGAAGACTGCAGAGAGAAGAAGAGTGCAGAAAGAAGAAGACAGCAGAGAGAAGAAGACTGCAGAGAAGAAGACTGCAGAGAGAAGAAGACTGCAGAGAGAAGAAGACTGCAGAGAGAAGAAGAGTGCAGAGAGAAGAAGAGTGCAGAGAGAAGAAGAGTGCAGAGAGAAGAAGAGTGCAGAGAGAAGAAGAGTGCAGAGAGAAGAAGACTGCAGAGAGAAGAAGACTGCAGAGAGAAGAAGACTGCAGAAAGAAGAAGACAGCAGAGAGAAGAAGACTGCAGAGAGAAGAAGACTGCAGAGAGAAGAAGACTGCAGAGAGAAGAAGAGTGCAGAGAGAAGAAGACTGCAGAGAGAAGAAGAGTGCAGAGAGAAGAAGAGTGCAGAGAGAAGAAGACTGCAGAGAGAAGAAGACTGCAGAGAGAAGACTGCAGAGAGAAGAAGACTGCAGAGAGAAGAAGAGTGCAGAGAGAAGAAGACTGCAGAGAGAAGAAGAGTGCAGAGAGAAGAAGACTGCAGAAAGAAGAAGACTGCAGAAAGAAGAAGACTGCAGAGAGAAGAAGAGTGCAGAGAGAAGAAGACTGCAGAAAGAAGAAGACTGCAGAAAGAAGAAGACTGCAGAGAGAAGAAGACTGCAGAGAGAAGAAGACTGCAGAGAGAAGAAGACTGCAGAGAGAAGAAGAGTGCAGAGAGAAGAAGACTGCAGAGAGAAGAAGAGTGCAGAGAGAAGAAGACTGCAGAGAGAAGAAGAGTGCAGAAAGAAGAAGACTGCAGAAAGAAGAAGAGTGCAGAGAGAAGAAGAGTGCAGAGAGAAGAAGACTGCAGAAAGAAGAAGACTGCAGAAAGAAGAAGACTGCAGAGAGAAGAAGACTGCAGAGAGAAGAAGACTGCAGAGAGAAGAAGACTGCAGAGAGAAGAAGAGTGCAGAGAGAAGAAGACTGCAGAGAGAAGAAGAGTGCAGAGAGAAGAAGAGTGCAGAGAGAAGAAGAGTGCAGAAAGAAGAAGACAGCAGAGAAGAAGACTGCAGAGAGAAGAAGACTGCAGAGAGAAGACTGCAGAAAGAAGAAGAGTGCAGAGAGAAGAAGACTGCAGAGAGAAGAAGAGTGCAGAGAGAAGAAGACTGCAGAGAGAAGAAGACTGCAGAGAGAAGAAGAGTGCAGAGAGAAGAAGACTGCAGAGAGAAGACTGCAGAAAGAAGAAGAGTGCAGAGAGAAGAAGACTGCAGAGAGAAGAAGAGTGCAGAGAGAAGAAGACTGCAGAGAGAAGAAGAGTGCAGAGAGAAGAAGACTGCAGAGAGAAGAAGAGTGCAGAGAGAAGAAGACTGCAGAAAGAAGAAGACTGCAGAAAGAAGAAGACAGCAGAGAGAAGAAGACTGCAGAGAGAAGAAGACTGCAGAGAGAAGAAGAGTGCAGAGAGAAGAAGACTGCAGAGAGAAGAAGACTGCAGAGAGAAGAAGAGTGCAGAGAGAAGAAGACTGCAGAGAGAAGAAGAGTGCAGAGAGAAGAAGACTGCAGAAAGAAGAAGACTGCAGAAAGAAGAAGACAGCAGAGAGAAGAAGAGTGCAGAGAGAAGAAGACTGCAGAGAGAAGAAGACTGCAAAGAGAAGAAGACTGCAGAGAGAAGACTGCAGAGAGAAGAAGAGTGCAGAGAGAAGAAGACTGCAGAGAGAAGAAGAGTGCAGAGAGAAGAAGACTGCAGAAAGAAGAAGACTGCAGAGAGAAGAAGACTGCAGAGAGAAGAAGACTGCAGAGAGAAGAAGAGTGCAGAGAGAAGAAGACTGCAGAAAGAAGAAGACAGCAGAGAGAAGAAGACTGCAGAGAGAAGAAGACTGCAGAGAGAAGAAGAGTGCAGAGAGAAGAAGACTGCAGAAAGAAGAAGACTGCAGAAAGAAGAAGACTGCAGAGAGAAGAAGAGTGCAGAGAGAAGAAGACTGCAGAAAGAAGAAGACTGCAGAAAGAAGAAGACTGCAGAGAGAAGAAGACTGCAGAGAGAAGAAGACTGCAGAAAGAAGAAGACTGCAGAGAGAAGAAGAGTGCAGAGAGAAGAAGAGTGCAGAGAGAAGAAGACTGCAGAAAGAAGAAGACTGCAGAGAGAAGAGTGCAGAAAGAAGAAGAGTGCAGAGAGAAGAAGACTGCAGAGAGAAGACTGCAGAAAGAAGAAAAGTGCAGAGAGAAGACTACAGAGAGAAGAAGACTGCAGAGAGAAGACTGCAGAAAGAAGAAGACTGCAGAGAGAAGAAGAGTGCAGAAAGAAGAAGAGTGCAGAAAGAAGAAGAGTGCAGAAAGAAGAAGACTGCAGAAAGAAGAAGACTGCAGAAAGAAGAAGAGTGCAGAGAGAAGAAGAGTGCAGAGAGAAGAAGACTGCAGAGAGAAGACTGCAGAAAGAAGAAGACTGCAGAGAGAAGAAGACTGCAGAAAGAAGAAAAGTGCAGAGAGAAGCACTTTCTGAAAGCTCAGCATGGAGAAAGACTGATTTAAAGATGGAAAAGGTGAACTTGTCACTTGAGACTTTTCCTGAGGCTGAGATGCAAAACTCTGACAGGAACACCTTCAATGTCCAAAACTGAGAAGGGCAGAGAAACAACAGAGCCTGAACACCAGGCCTTTGAATGACATTATAGGCTGACGACACGTGCAGAGCGACAGCCGAGCGCTACAACAGACTGATGATCTAAAAACAGAAGAACTGACATCCCTCTCTTACGGGCACAACAGGTGTGGCACCTTCACTGATCACTATAGAGACTGCGTCAAATTTAGTGCATTATTATGTTAACTTTATTCATCTGGAATATTCACTGGTCTCGTAGCAATTCTTTATATTCTCTGCTAAACTAACCCTCTCTGCTTTTCAGTAAGTCAAGCTCTTTAAGAAAAAGAAAGCATACTGAAAAAGAGAAGTGTGCGTCCAAATAATCGAACAAGTAAAACAGAGGCTGGATTTGGTGCAGTGAAGGCTATTAGATTAAACAAATATAGGGCTAAAAGCATGATATAATTATTATATGGCAAATTAAAGAAAGACACACAATATCAAAGAATGATAATTATTGTTGACAAGACAAAGACAATGGTCACTCCATCCTGTGTTGGTAATTTGCTAGAGATAGATTGGGGGAAAATATATATACTCCAAAAGTCCAAAATTATGAAATCACAAACATTGTGAAGAACTGGGATAATGAGATGGAAATGTTATTGGCCATGGATCCAAGAATATGCAGAGATCTCCAAGTTTATTCTTAAAGCAGCTCATGAGCAAAAACAAAAAGAATTTGAAAAAAGTAAATCAATAAAAGACAGAATGCATTTGAGAAATTACAATTGGCTGTCTCACTCTCAACTGTGTAAAAAGAAGTTAAACTAAACATAATGATCACTAAAACCTTCTCAATAGTGTTTGACATAGGCGTGTTGACCTGGTCAGACCTTGTGGCATTCCACAGCTAACATGATAAGTTCTGCATTTAGAGGACAAGCTGCTGCAGAAACACAAGAGTGTGTGATGGCCAATGGGGGAATGACTGAGTATGATGGAGTGAGAGATGGTGATGAGACACTGAGGCAAATCAATTATTTTGCCTTTACAGCTGTATTTAAATGTAATATGTGGGCCCACAGGGCATATTCTGCCCAATAAAATAATGACCATGGATGAATTTGGTTAATTTCCTGGTCAAAATTGTAGCGGCAATAGGAAAAGAAAATGGTAAAAAAAACTGTGCCACATTTGTGCAGCGCATAACACTGTAGCGTATCTGGGTGAATCATTGTTCCTCTGAACAACTACATGCACATTCTTGCTAAAACCCAAAACCTTTTCATCTTTGACTCTTCGTCCATAACTCATTAGTAGGGCACCGGAGAGTCTGATTCAAATTGCCCATCGACATCATTTACGACTCTGCGATTTGTACCAGAACATCTCGCGAACATTTACAACCCTGGCTTCGCAAGCTTCAAGAAGATCTTAATCAACTAAGTTCTCCCCATTGCAAGGCACCAAAGCCAGGTGGCCTGCAGGACCTACCAGATACACACACACACACACACACACACACACACACACACACACACACAAGAGGAATTTCCTCATAAAAAGACATTTTCAAAACTTTTATTCAATATGTTTTTCGATATTATAAAATGTATGATTCTGTGTGTACAGTCTTTTTGGGACAGTAAGGACAAAAAACTAACATCACTGTCAGAGTCTGGTGTCTCCTTACAGGAAACTTAACACTGATAACAGGTTTTACGAGCTCCCGAAGGAATGTTCAGAGAAGTGTTGGCTCTCTCTATATTCTGTTATATATCCACTTGAGAATTGTATGAAAATGTATCTAATTTCCCTGTCTCATGATTTGCTTTTTGTGTGGTTTGGTCTATGTTTCTCGAAAACTCTAATGGGATAATGTTTCAAACTTTGCCAACTAATGTTTAACCAAATTCATTTGTGGCAAGTTTGGTCTCGATAAACTCCAATCTTCGTTCCCCATTTGTTAATTGACATTACATTTAGCTAAACTTTGTGACACATTAGTATTATAAGAATTGTGAAGATTCTTCTCTTAAACACCCAATGAAATTAGAGATTCAAATGCCTGGCTATAACACAAAGGGTCGTGAAATCTCCCTCCAAAGGGACAGCTCCTGATTGGACCCTCTTCCAAAAGAAGGCGGAAACGTCAGGTCTTCAAAAGAACACCAGTTTATCCCTGGCTCTTACCCTCTTGTCTTCTTGTCCTCGTTTCATCATGTAACATCTCGCCTCCGGGCCAGCTCTTCGCCTTTCTTTTGTTTGTTTCTAGTTTAGTTTGTGTTTTCAGTCTTAGATAATTCTTCGTGTTTAGTTCCACCTACGAGTGAAAAGAACACCGCCTGAATTATCTCTTCAGCAAATCCATCCGCAAGGGACTTTCAAACTTGCCGCTGAACGCGTGCAGCCGCGCACCGAACGAGCACGCGCCCCAAAGGACCACGTGACACGGAGGACCAAGACACCCGCTTTCTTCATATCAGCCACACAAAGAGTTATGCCTGTGCAAGTATAAGTTTGATCACGCTTTTAAGGTTTAAGATTTGTTGAATTCTTGTTGTCTCTCAAAGGTTAACTTAAAATGTCCCTGTGATTTTGCTATTCTGAAGATTCTTCCGGATCTTCCCATAACTCTCTCTCTCTGCATATTTCTCTCTCTCTCTCTCTGTATCTATGTATTCTGTAAATACATTTATTCCGTGTAACTGTAGTCACGATGTATATAAGTAGTTTGCCTGTATTAAATTCATATTCATACTTTGAAAACTGCCTACCTGCTCATGTATTAAGTCAATGAGATGTTAGATCTAGCTACAAGCTTTACAATAATAGATACTTCAAATAGTATCTGTTTATAGAATAGGGAAACTGTTTGTCTTGGCCAGAGAAAAAACTGTTAAATCTTGGCCTGATTTAATAACAGATTGATGGTCAGTTCGCTGGCGAACAGATTACTCGATAACAAATTAATTCCCTTAGGAGTTATCTATCATAGACAGTTGATATATTGATATTTAATCATAATTCGTTGTGGTTGGAATATTGAAATACAATTGCTGTATTTTTGCCTGTCTGTATGTGCAACTGACCACCATTCGTTGTTTCAGTTGTCCATATAGACAAGGGTAATTTTTATTCTGTAAGTGATAACTCATAACCCGTATGATTATTGATTATGAAATATGAATCAAGTGTCGATCATACAATTCCCCATTATTGAGCTATTGAGAGATTCCTTACACACATCTGATTTTTTTCAGCATATCATGATGGAGCTGATTCTTCATCAAAAGTTTGAAATAATGTGACTTGTCTTGTAGCAAAGTGGGTTGAGTGTTGTCCAAGATGCCTAATAAATAGTGTGTAGATAGTGGGACTCAAAACAATGAGATAACTTAATTGAATTGACTAATTGTAAAAAGTACATTAGAAGTTTATTGAATATGATGATAAAAAGTCAAATTTATGAAAACAAATGGGAGTTTATGGGTTCAAGCCCTGCTGCTAATGAAAGCAGAAAGGCCCAAAGGGGACAGAACAGCACTCAGCCCACATGACCATTCTACAGGGGACACCAAGGAGGATAATGGGCCAGACGAGCAGATGATGTAATACATGTTGTTGTCACTAACAGAACTAACAGAACTTATGAAGGTTTCATTCACAGATGACAGCAGCTCCAGGAATCTCCAGAAAATCCAGGAAGGTTTCTGGGACAGTTCTGACAAAAATAACCAGTGACTGTGCTTTGTGATCTCAGACGGGCTTGTGCATGGATCAGCAAAGTGACATTTGAGTTCATGCCTCTCCACTTATACACCAACTCAAGCAACCCCCCACAACAGGAAGTGAGGGATCAAGGACATGCTGACAATCTTCTCTTGCCAATGAGAGAAAAGGCCCATTGCAACGACTCACAAAGATCAAAATAAGAATTGAAAAAGGAGACAAACTTGACCAGAAACTCAGGAAGGAGAAGTGTCAGAATGTGGGAAGCTCACAAAGAGCTGTTCAAAGAAGAGAGAATCAACAGAGATGAGTACAAGTTCAAACAATAGTCAACATCAACCAACCTTTCCTAAAATTGAATGTTTAGCCCTTGAATAGATTTGGTAGCAACTTAATAATAACCCCAACAGAGCCAAAATTGACTGAAGAGAAAATAAATCAAAGCAACGTAGAAATGATGATAAAGAGGAATTAGGGATAAAAATAAAAAATTATAATAAATGATAAATAATTCATGAAGGAAAATAAAAATAGAAGTAAAAGACATTTTAAATTAGATCCTAAAGGATACTCGGATGCTTTTTGTCAGTGCAGGGATAAATTCCTAATTTATTTAAGGATACAGTTGAAATTAAAGCAAGTATTAAACACTGGGTATTAACAAATATTTGATTTCAATTTTAATTAATAAGATTATGATTTGATTCAATATGCTATTGACTAATTAAATATATATATATCAAATAGTGTTAATATGACAACCTCAGTTGGAAGTTATTAAAATTTAATAACAAACAGGCCTTTATGAACATTTTAGGTACCAGAGGAGGGTCCAAAAAGGTATTTGGCGTATATATAAAAGGACAAATTGTTGCACCAACAACACTATTGAATATTTTCATTCCAGATGTGCGCAGTTTCACAATGCGCAAGGAGGGAAGCAGTTAAAATGAAAATTAAATGAGAAGAAAAGGAAATTAAATTAAAATTAAATATAATTGTAGAAATTTTTAAGCATTTATTCCAGAGATATTGAGGAGTAAAATTAATTATATACAAGAAGTTAAATTACACACAAGGAAGTTTCAATAATAAGTTATAATGCTTTATGTTTAGATAGATTTATTTAGGTATGCAGAGAAAATATACGTGCAATGAATATGTAAGATAGTGCAAAAAGTTATTTTTTGGAGTTATAGCTCTTCTAATTAAGGATGGCTGGCGCGAAACAGACGTTCCGAAGCTTTGCGAGATCCCGAAGCAAAGATGATTCGAAACACTGATCCGAAGCGTGATTCAAAACACCCACGTCACGTGACAACGGCTAAATGAAGCTTCTAAGTGTTTCATCAGGTGGCGTGCTCCGCCGAATCGGGGTTTCATTGATTGGTCGATTCGGGAACAAATCACACAATCACACAGTATAAAAGTTATGTTAACGCATTTTCATATCGTGGGTTTTTGTGAGAGGAGTTTGGTTTTGAGATAGCGGATTTTTGGTGATATAGTGACATTTATAGTGCGATTTGTTTAGTTATATTTTGGATTTAATTTACATTTACACATTGACTTAGAGACACACAGAGTACATATAGTGACACATTAATAGAAGCATTGATAGAAATATATATATATATATATAGACATATAGATTAATAGATAGATACATATATATTACAGATACATAGCCTATAGATTATTAGATAGATAGGCTACATATAGATAGATAGATAGATAGATAGATAGATAGATAGATAGATAGATAGATAGATAGATAGATAGATAGATAGATAGATAGATAGATCGATAGAAATGGAGGCTCCACAGAAGAGATGCCGTACATCTGTGGTGTGGGAGCATTTCCATTTGGAAACCCCAAATAAAGTGAGATGTGTGTATTGTGATCGGCAGCTAGCCTACTGCAACAATACATCATCCATGATGCGCCATTTGAGGAGCACTCATCCTGCCATTCTGCAGGGTGCAGAGGATGGTGGCATTCCCCCTGTACCAAGGCCTGCTACTGACACTGCTGAGCCATCTAAGCAAGGTATGCATTGTTTGAAATATAGGCTAATTATAAGTGAAATATAATAACTAACTGTTGGGCCATTGTTTAGAAAGGCCGTGGACTAAGACATGCCTAACATCCCAATCACAACTGCCAATCACTTTAAAAACAGCTTGACTGAGAATATATGTTGTCAATATAATATTATATTTTGTGAATATACATTTTATATGTCTACATATGAGTACCCAATCTACAGCCAAGACATTTTGTTTTTTTGTAATTGTTGTACTTCTACAATGCACTTTATTTTTCTCTGCACACTGAGCATAAATATTCATAACATAACTTTGTTTAGGAAGGTTTCCAAATGAACCAGTAGACTACTTTCACGGTAGGCTACTATTTTTCCAATATATTTGTCTGAAAGTATGTTTTATCTTCTCTTTTAAAAGGCAGACAGAGGGAATTGGATGAGGCTCTCCTGAACATGGTGGTGAAGGATCTGCAGCCCTTCACCATCGTGGAGGATGAGGGTTTCAGGGCCTTTGTGAACAAGCTTGATCCAAGCTATGTCCTCCCATCCCGGAAGGTGCTTAAAACAATGGTCAGCGAAAGGTACAACACAACCAAGGAGAAGACAATGGAGGACCTACAAAAGGCGGAATTTGTTAGCCTTACGGCTGACATGTGGTCTTCCATTAATATGGATGGATATCTTGGTGTGACTTGCCATTACATAACACCAGAGGCAACAATGGCAACTGTTTTACTGGGTGTAAGGAGGTTTTACCAAACCCACACAGCCCAGCATCTCATGGAGGCTAAAGCCTTGCTAATGGCTGAGTGGGGAATAACCTCCAAAGTTCACTGCATGGTGACTGACAATGCATCCAACATGATCCTAAGTGCCCAGCTACTCCACCTTCGCCATGTCCCATGTTTTGCTCATAATTTGAATTTGATAGTGAAAAAGGCCCTGGATCAAACCCCAGTCATCAATGAAATTCGCCAGAAAGCCAGAAAGATAGTGGGGTTGTTCAGATCCAGCTGCAAAGCAAAGGACAAGCTTGTGGAGATGCAGAGCTTGATGGGCAGACCAAGTCTGAAAATGATACAGGAGGTTGAGACGAGATGGAACAGCACATTCGACATGCCACAACGCTTGTATGAGCAACGTGAGCCAGTGGGTGCTGCACTTGCCAATTTAAACAATGATACTGCTCCCCTGACAAGTCTTGAGTATGACATTATTCAACAGTCATTGACACTTCTTCAACCATTCAAACTAGCAACAACAGAGATGTCAGAGGAACAGAGAGTGTCTGCTTCAAAGCTCATACCATTGTACAGGATGTTGCAGCACAAGCTTGCACAGAAAAAAGGAAATGCAACGCAGGAATCAACTGTACAATTAGGTAGGACACTATGACCATACGTGTAATTGGCCATAACTCTCATATTGTTGTCATTATTTTAATTAATATGGTTTTCTCTTGTGTTGGCTCATAGGCTCACATCTACAAGAAGGTCTGCACTCCAGATGTGGAGGGTACGAGACTTTTAGAGCCTTGGCACTGGCTACACTGCTGGACCCAAGGTTTAAAAATGTGGCTTTTGGAAATCCTGCCAAAGCCCTGGATGCTGAAAAGCACATCACACTGGAGTGTGCTTCACTGATGCGTTCAAACACAACTCCTGGTGAGTTTCAGTCTATGTTATCTTATGTAATGTGATTCATGAAATTTATACTTCATCTGTGTTGTCAGTTTATGATTTGTTATTAATTGCCGTTTTCTTTTAATTCAGAACCACAAATGTCAACATCAGGCCCATCATCATCATCATCAACACCAGTTGAAACACAGGACAGTTTATGGGAACATTTTGACAATCGTATCCGTGAGACCCAGATGATACACAATCCTACAGCTGATGCCACAGTGGAAGTGAAAAAATACCTCAGCGATGCGTTTTTGCCCAGAACTCATGATCCTCTAACTTACTGGAAAGAGAGAGCAGTAGCCTAATCTTTCCTCATTTGTATGTCCTAGCTAAAAAATATCTTTGTATGCCAGCAACAAGTGTCCCTTGTGAGAGAATTTTTTCAAAGGCTGGAGAAATTATCTGTAAAAAAAGAAGTAGGCTGAGTCCTTCAACAGCAGAGAAATTAATATTTTTGAATAAAAATCTATAAGAAAGTGAGACATTGTGGCTTGATTTATTTTTATTAATATTCATTTTTCATGACCAAAATCACATTATGCAATGTGAAGAGACTACAGGTTACAAGCTTCATATATTACAAAAATACAATAATAAAAAAAAAAACACAGCACATTTTTTATTAGCTCTTTGTAAAGGTTGTTTCAGATCAACACCTGCAAGTGACCACTAGGTGTCACCGTGGAGACGGGTTTCAGATTGATTCGAAGCCTCGAAACAAAATGGCACATATGCTTCAACTGTTTCATTGCTTCACGAAGCCTCGATCTGCCCATCACTACTTCTAATTGTCTGATGAGTTTATTGAATGACTTTTATGAAGTAAATGTAACATTGCTCTTAAAGCTTTCTTAGTTTGAGTGATTACATGTGACATAATTAAGTTTATTCATGATAGTTCATTTAGAAATAAGTATAAAGGAAGAAAGGGTATTCAGTTAGGGCTTGAACTGAGGAGCTGTAATGAGAAGGAGCTGCCACACGTGAGATTAAACATTTTAAAATTTGTATTTATTGTTTAAACTTGGTAATAAAGTAGACAGAATTTGAAATGTAAAACTTTATAAGGAAGCATATTGCGATTTAATGGATAGAAGGTGCACTACAATGTTATGTTCATTCATCAACTAAAAAAAAAAACTGACTAAAAGATTGATTTTTGAATTTAAGAATTTATCCAGTCCTATTTTTAATTAAAATTCATTGAGGAAAAGTAAGACAAAAACGCAAAAAGAATCAATTACTACTATAATCAGCAGAGATTTATTGTAATGCTTTGCCTGCATTATGAAGAAAACTGTTATGAGGATGGATAGGAGAACCCAGGCGCAGACAGCAGATGACTTACAAAGAATTTATTAAGGACAAAAATAGAAAACAAAACCCACGAGGGGGCAAAACACGACAGGGTAGAACACACCAGACTAAGACTTGAAACTAAGACAGGAACAAAACAAAGACAGGAACAGACACTTCTAGAATAACAGACTTCTTAACAAACTACTTACAGCTAGACTCACAACATCAAACAGCATCAAACAGAGTCAAACAATGAACCAACACGGGACAGCAAAAACAAGGGGATTATAAAGGGAACACTAATGACGAGGACAGGTGAAACTGACTAGACAATAATCACAAGAGAGGATAACAAGGGGGCGGGGTAATGTAACGAGACACCACAAGCACATGTCCAAACAATTGGCCAAGCCCTTGTACACAAAACATTGGTTCTGTCACGATCCTGCCACAAGACTAGGAATAATCAATAACATGATGATGGCAGAATCATGACAGAAAACAATTACATGAAAAAGTAGAAAGACTTATATTTAGAGATCGGTGTTGCACTTTTACCAAATAATATTGTGTAAGGAGGAACATTTAGCAAATGCGATTGAGTCAAAAAGATTAAGAGAAAAAATTAAGGAAATCTTGATTTTAAGTTTGGAGAATTATAAGCATGGTTTACAAAATTAGGAATGTTTTTAGGTGCGGCAATATTGAGAGTGGGTTATTATTCTGTTGTGTACTTCGCATATTGAGATTGCTAATTGTTAAAACCACGATTAAACAAATGGAGGTGCTAAAATGTCAAGAAAATGAAAACTAATTTTAGAGGGCAACCAAATCATATATTAAGATTGGGCTTATAAACCAAATTGATATTTACAAACATTGGATGTTGATACAAGTACCTCTATTGAGGACGAAGACAATGATGATGAGCCAGACCCTGGGTGTATGTACTAGCCTGCCCTCTCTCCAGTGGTGACCCTCTACGACATGTAAAGTGTCTGGGTCGATGAAAAAGTCTACACTACAAGAACACTTTTAATTGTATAATGGATTTTTATGTTTGACATATTCTACATAACTGTGACAATAACAGACAATGCTGAACCAATTTCATCCTCACACTGTAACAATGTTTAATCTCAATCAATATGCCTAATTAGCTCAAACAGTAGAGTGTTGGGGCTAGCAATGCGAAGGTCATGGGTTCGATTCCCAGGGAAAGCAAGAACTGACAAAATGTAAAAAATGTGTACCTTGAATGCAATGTAAATCGCTTTGGAAAAAAGCGTCTACTAAATGTAAATGTTTGATTAGGGAGCAGATAATATTTTACATTATCCATTGAAAGAAAAGCAAAACAACTGAAAGAAAGAAAAATGTATGGAGAAAGATGTTTGGTTCTTGTGCTCCTCCGGAGTGTGGTGGCATAATCTAGTCATTGTAAAGGATGGGTGATTGATTTAGTCACTAGATATTAGGGGTGTAACGTTACACAAAAATCGCGGTTCGGTACGTACCTCGGTTTTAAAGTCACGGTTCGGTACGTTTTCGGTACAACAAAAGAAATGCCAGAGAAATTTCCTATTTATTAAAAGAAAAAATATTTTTAAATAAGTGTGAGTTTTCCTACATCTTGAAACTTTCAGGTTTATAAATGGGGGTAATTTTTGAAGGATGAATAAATAATGTTTTGGTCATCACATTAAATATAACAATTTAAATATATATTTATTTATAGAATATTTATATAATATTTGAGTTTTGAAGTGCTGGAAAAAAAGATGTGTGAAGTACTTGAAAGCATTTCACTATTCCAGCCAAACTGTTTACAGTGAGTGTTACTACATTAAATCCATGGTGAATGTTGCTGATCTGTGGACTAAAAGCCTATTACTAGTTCATCCACGGCACAATAGAGATCTAACTAAGGTTAATAACGGAGACATGTGAATGCTTCTCACTAGATCTCGCAGTGATGTTATTACTTCAGTGGCAAATTCAAATGCTTTCTTTACTGGATCTCTCAGCGCTGTGTAGTAACAGTTCGCTTGATGAGATCGGCTCGCGCTGCACAGATGTTGATGGTCCGACTCCGTCACTCCGAACTGATAAGCACAATATAATGAGTAGCGCAGTTTCGTTCCGCTTTCATTACGTTTGCCATTTGATGTTGCGCAACGTTGTGGTGGTCGCGCAAGCGCGGATTTAGTCGGCAGGAAAAATGGTCCAAGGAATCGTTCGGTTTGTATGCGTACCGAACCGAAGGGTTTTTGGTTACTTTAACCCGCTACTTTAACCCTTTTTTGGAAGGGTTGTAGGTATATGTATGCGAAGAGGGACACTCTTCTGGAGGGTTCTCCTGCAGGAGATCACTCGGCTTTGTTCGTTAATAAAGTCTAATATTTCTGGCATCGGAGATCTCTGAGAAGTCATTGTCCCAAAAAAGATTGAAACCACAACAAGAGGCGTGTTGAGGGCGGGTTTTAGTGACGCACCTGACGGTGGAAACGCAGTGTGGTTATGGGCTTGGTGCTCCAGGTCCGAGGCTATTAGCCCCGCCGGCCCGCTAAAAGCCCTGCTCGCACTGGCCCGACAGTGGAAAAGCCACTATTGGTCGGGTCGGCACCGCTGCGGAGTAACCCAATCCATGGTGCGTCGTCATAGACATGAACTCAGAGAAGCAGCTCCGGCTACAATGTTCTTCCACAAGACACATGCAGTTCTGTTTATTAACCGCTAAAGCTCCAAAAGTTACAGATTGCAGCTTTAAAGTCCCTATTATCAGTCACGAACACACGCACGGTGCACTGATGATGAAACGCGCAAATTAGGGATTCAGGAAATGTAAGAATTAAGTCGTCTAAAAATGAAGAGGTCAATAGCGAGTTACTTTAAAAAACAAAGTGTGGAGGGCGAGGATGCTGGTGGAAGGGACGAACCAACGAGCCAAGATACACAGGAAAAAGAAAAGGCACTACTTCCAGCAGATAATAATGCTGGGGCTCCCAACATCTGTGACAGTGTGCAAAAGAGGATTTCCATGTCAGAAGAGAATAAAGTCAGACGTCAGAGCAAGTCTGCATACTGTTAAGTTGATATACTGTGTAAACCCGGCTCGGTCGATCCAATGGCATTTATCCAGTATTTTGATTAAATGAAATATTTTCTCGTTACTTCATCTGACTCTATAAATGAAAAAAGGTTTTTAATGATATCTGTGCATCATTTAATGTGAGAGAATGTTTGACTATTCTTTTTAACTCTTTACTGAAAATAATGTCAGAGTCGACTAGAATAAAAGTAAATGTTTACAATTAATTATGTCAGGTAAATGTATCATGCCAATTTCATAATCAGTTCAAAGATAATCAATACAATAACATCGAATGAGGTAAGTTTAGAAATACATGATGCGGAGTGCCGGCATCCACTAATTATGAGTTACAAACCTCTGTGCAGAGGCTCCTCTTGCGTCTGCTTTGTGGTATTTGACACCTGTTTTGACATCATCGGACTTGTCATCCTGACTATATCCTGTTTTCAGGGTTGGAGGGAGACAGGACCGTACGAGTTTGTTTGCTCTACTGAATCAGCAGACGAATTCAATTGACTCTGTTTCAGCTCGCGTGGCGTGTAGACGCGCTATGCCTGGCCTTTTTCCATCGTTGGCGTTCATAGTGTTCAAAACACTCAATCAGCTGGACCGTTGATTATGGGCCGTGAGTAAATTGGGTTAAAAGCCTCTAGTGGCGTCCGACTATTAGATCAGCCACCTAACTGTCACGATTCTTTTCTGCAGTTTGTTTTCTTTAAATATTATTTAGATTTTCCTGTGAGTTGATTGTTGTCAATAAAAAAAAAAAATTGTATTTAAATTATGCCGGGTATGTTATTCATGTATATGTTTTGTATGTGCTATAAGTCTTCCTTGTTTATTTCTTATGTGTGGTCAACCCAAGGGCGGCCTATTGAAGGTGTTTTCTTTTTTTGTTGTTTATGCTGCTTATGCCCATTTCTGTCCGTCATAGAAATAGTTGTCGGGGTGACCGGACGCGGCACCTCGATTTGATGAGCCAAACTGATGTGGTGAACTCTTAAACTTTGTGTCTTAGATTTACCTGTTATTGTGGTTAATGCAAATATATAACTGGTTTAGCGTGTGTGTGTGTTTCGTGTTACTTTGTCTTATTTCTTTCTTTCTTCAGATTTGGGGCAGCCAGTTGCAGAAGGATAGGCACCTCTTCCCGATTGTGGTGGTGGGTTCTTCGCCTGAATGCTGTGCTCACAGGGAGGTGTGACGTGTGGATTATTCCGATCTATTGGTGTTGTTAAATAAAATTGAATACTTTTATTGATGTGAAAATAATAATTCCCAAAGAAGTAAACCAAAAGGTAGGGGAGAGCCGGGACGATTGAAACGCGGGACGGATGAAACAGAGAGATTTCCTTGAAAACAACTCACGTCATTTATGTAAAATTTCGTCATCACGTACAGCACGCAATGCCTATCAGACCCGCGAAAACATTTCTTCTTTACGTCAAGCCGTTTTAAAGTTAGAGCCGGAAAGCTGTTTTTGAGTGGGGTTAGTGAATTCTTTCGTGCAGTACTTTTTTTTAACTGACAAATTGTATTTATGTTTTCATGTGCCATTGTAATAATAATATGGAAGGTGTATTAGTACTGCAACACATCCTTAAGTGTGTAATATCAGAGTTTTTTAGTTTAAGTGTAAAACGGGTTTAAATGGCAGGAGGCGCTGTCGGGACGGATGAAACAAGTGTTCAACCAAGTGTTCAACAAGTGTGTCAGCGCCTCCTGCCAGATCAATTTGGTCATAGGAAAACCGCTGTTTTTGATGTGGTCACACTATTTCTTCATAATAACAGCTATTCAACTAGCAAACACTCAATATGATTTAAGGAAGAAATGTAAGAATATGAATTGTAAACGGATTCGTCAAAATAGCATATTAGAAAGAGCACACAAAATGCGCACGGCTTATCGCCTATTGTTTATTGGGCGACAGAACAAAAATGGTTAATATGAACCTTAAAATTAAAATAAATTACAAAACATGTTTGTAACAATTATGTACATAATTAACTTGTTAGGTATTGTTCATAAAAACAAGCATTAGATGAATAGTTGCCGTTTAAACTGTAATGTTTCATCCGTCCCACCCCTGTGTTGCTCAGGCGGGACGATTGAAACAAAGCACGACTCCCGTTCAAAGTTCATTTTTACTTAAATCATTCAATATTTGTACCGAATAACACATGATACTAAGAGAACACATATGTGAGTTGTTAATTACAAAAACAAAACAAAAATCTATCTGTACCTTATCTTAGAAAACGACGTTTATCTGAAAAGTGTTTCAACCGTCCCGGCTCTCCCCTACTAAAGTTCTTACGAGTTTAGTAATTTCTTGCACACAGAAGGGTGTGACTTCCAGGAAAATGGTCCTCCGATCTCAAAGGTGTAACCTCTGAATGCTAATTACCATTGTCAGCTCATGTTTCCATGTGAAAGAGGTTTCTGTCTAATGAAATGCAGCAAAGGAATCTGCGTTTTGTAACTCATAATTAGTGGATGCCGGCACTCCGCATTATGCATTTCTAAATATCGGGTTAACTTAAATATTTTACTCATTCGATGTTATTGTATTGATTATCTTTGAACTGATTATGACATTGGCATGATGACATAATAAATTGTAAACATTTGATTTTATTCTAACTGACTCTGACATTATTTTCAGTAAAGAGTTAAAAAGAATAGTCAAACATTTGCTTACATTTAATGATGCACAGATATCATTAAAACCGTTTTAATTTATGGAGTCAGATGAAATAACGAGTTAATACATGAAAAAAATATATTAGTATATTGATATAACCTATTGAATATTATAGGTTGTATTTTTAAACAGTTTGAATATTTTGGAAATAAAATATGAAAGGTGAATATGGATTATTGAATTTTTAATAATGAAAATGTGTTTGAAATGTTTTGAATTGAAATATTCACAGCTTAAATATTCAACCACGTTGAATTTCAGCCCATAAAAATACAAACCCTAAAAATAAAATGCATTAAAATGTAAGCATGGTTGATGCAATGCATATTTTTTCAAGTAGTGCAATTCAACAGGCTTTTTTGTTTCAAAAACATTTAGCATTATTTTACTTCCATATGTTAGTCTTAGCAAGTAAAATTATGATGTTCTGAATGGTTTTAAGATGTGTTATACTCTGTTATTATTATTTTTATTGTGTTTTTGTGAAGCATCTTGGTCAGCAAAAATGTTGTTTGAAGGTGATATATAAATCAGTGACCTTGACCTAACGTTCTTGGTAATATCAGGAGAACGAATTAGTGGCGACGTTGTGAGTTGGTTATTTGATGGTAATGGATGGGGGCATGCGGCGTCTAGTTCCTGGTCAATTCGTCATGATATTCATATCGTACGAATATGTACGAATACATTTCGTAACTGTTACGGGTTAGGTATCTATTCAGCAAACCGCGGGAAATGAAAGTGAAAGTAAGAAGTTGCTGATGTTCAATAGACAATCATCATCATTAAGAGTAAAGAAACCAAATGATTTTATCAGCGCTGTTGCGGTCTTTGGTTTTTAAATAGCGGTTGATCAATAAATTCCAATAAAGCGAAATCTGTCGCTTTCGGTGACGTGAACTCCATTAAATCTGCATAGCCTAACCTATAGAGCAGGAATTAAAGCTCGGATTTATATCGGTTTTGCGGAGAAACATTTATGTGACCATGTGTAAATAATATAGTTTTGATAAATCCAATAGCTCTGTGATCAGTAAAAACGCATGAAGGGAACAGGTGTGTGTAACAGTTTAAAAAAAAAAAAAAAAAAATCTCCATTGGGTCAACTGATGGAGTTTTAGGACACCATTAGGTCACTTGATGGAGTTTTTCGGTTCCTTGCCACTGTTGCCTTTGGCTTGCTCAGTTGGGGATGTTCAAATTAAATAACCAATCATTAATACCATTGATCAGCTCTACCAAACGTGGATGTTTTTCCACTAAGAAACGAACATTGTTATGTTGTTTTGATTGATACTGTGAAGCTGCTTTGATGCAATCTATATTGTGAAAAGCGCTATATGAATAATATACTTGACTTGACTTGTAACAGACGCTAACAGCTCTGAAAGACTTCACTGATGCGTTTCTGACAACATTTGCGTGGAAAAGAGAAAAGTGAAGCCGAGTGACTTTGAAACGAGGAACTACTTAAGGAAAGTTCATTTAAATCACAATGAAGACATCGTCGTCTTATTCCATGCATCTTCACTTACCTCTTCCTGAGAGGGAGAGGAGCTTATAAATGCAGAAATATATCGCTCCACCTCTGCTTTATTCCTCCGCATGTCTGCGGTCACACACTCTCCGTCTCCGTTCAGCTGAATCTCAGTAAACACAAGCAGCTTCTGTGGGGATCAATGGCTGCTCAACACACGATCACTATGACATAACGAAGCGTTCTAATCCTCCTGGGAAGTTCGTGTAGGAGGTGGGAAGTTTACAGGTGTGGTCACGTCACTTTCGTCGGAGTAAGATGGCGGAGTACTTTCTCTTAATTAATTACACAAAAATACATAAGGCTCTTAAATACATAAGGCTCTTAAACTCTTGTTCTAGAAAATGAAGAACAAAAAAATGTGCATCAGGTGAAGGCTACTTTGTTTTTATGTTTTTAATTAATTTATGAAGCCACTCCCAACTTTATCGTTACATGTTGCATTGTTATATTATAATGGCATCATATTCTGTGCAGGCAACTTGCTTACTGCTGTAAATAGAAAAGCCTGACTATATCACAGCTAAATATCCAAGTATTGTGGTAATCTATGGAGTTAAAATCATGCCAAAACCTCACACACACAAAACGTGTTTTACTCACACCCAACGATACACAAACAAACATTGTTCTGCAAATAAAAAACGTACCTATCAAACAAATACAGTATGTTTTACATATACATAGAAACGTATTTCTTCAATGACAAAATATCCTCTTCACTTTGTCAAAATAGTGACAAAGTACAAAAAAAAATCCTTCAAGTACAAAACAAAATTCTACAAGTACAAAACAAAATTCTAAATGTATACATTATTCTTAAATGTATACATGTATGCGTCTAACATATATTTAACATTTATGTGCATATACGGGAAAATATATGGCACTTACATGAAAACGGCCATTTTCACTCTCAGAAAAAATTTACAATTGTGTACCAACGAAGGTACAAACCCTTGTCACTGGGACGCTACCTTTTACTGGTACAAAATTGTACCTTAATATAGAGGTACTAATTTGTTCCATTCCAGTTTGTACCTTATAGGACATGATTGTAGCCTACCATGAGCAACCAAAATGTAACTTGTTGGTACAATGTTGTACTTTTATCAAAGGTACACATTTGATCCTTTAAGGTACCACCCCAGTGACAAGCCCCTTTGTACCTTAACTGTGTCAAATGTGTTCCTTCGAAAACTATTAAAGGCTATTTTTCTATTGAATAACATGAACAACAACTGAATCCAAAAGGCAACAATTTAATTGTTTCTGTGAATACATATCAAATACATATGAACGTTTGAATACTTTCGTTCCAACTTACAGTAAAGTATTTATTTGTGTAAATACATAAAAGACTTTACAATACAATGAAGACCACAAAATTAACAGAATCACTTTAAAAAGATTTGAAAGAATTAAAAATGCAGTTACAATAAAATGCTACAGTAGCCTACATAAAATATATATTCTCATCTACAACAAAGCTAGACTTTTGTTTTGTTTTTCCCTTTTCACACAACAGCTCTGGAGTGAAGTAAACACCGCCTCCACCCCGACTGCTCAGCGACTCCAGATCCTCCATTATACCCGGAAGATTCTCCTCTCACTGAGACACGTCACGGCAGGACGGGCCCAACATCTGCACAGTGGCATGGGATGGAGCCGGTTCTTCCTGAACAAAGTGAAGAATCAGTATTAGAAAAGACAGAAGTAAATTGATTAAATTTAAGCTCCCAATGACGAGCTAAAATTTAACCTCTAGACTTAAAGGGATAGTTCACCTAGAACATAATTTACTCAGTCATTTACTCACCCTCAAGTTGTTCTAAACCTGTTTGAGTTTCTTTCTTTGAAAATGAAACAGTTGTTGGCCCCCATTGACTTCCATAGAATTTGTTTCTATTTTCTTCATACTATGGAAGTCAATGGGGCCCATCAACTGTTTAATTGTTTGGGTGAACAACAAATCCTGAACTGCAAATCCTGCACCATCTCGTCTGGCATCCATGTAATGTGCTTCTATAACAGGTTTCAGCCTAGCCAACCTCAACACATTGGACAATTTAGCTTAAAGGGTTAGTTCACCCAAAAAGGAAAATTATTTTGTTAAATACTCACTCTCATGTCATTTCACTCCTATAACACACCCTATGTCATTCCCACATTTGAGACATTGTGTTTACACAAAAATATTGCTTTAACTTTAGCATAATTTAAGAACGGCCATTGTGAACAGGATTTATCAGCCCTCTTGAATGTGCAAAGTAGAGCTAGGGCTACTGTATGGTGAACGACAAGATGTTCACAAAAAAAAAAGTCACATGGACAATATTTTTTATACTTTCAGAATTTAAATTAAGTAAATAAAGGGTTAGTTCACCCCAAAATGGAAATTCTGTCAATAATTATTCACTCTCATGTAATTTCAAACCTGCAAGATTTGAGTTATTCTTTGGAAGACAAATAAAGATCTTCCATTGACAGCTATGCAACAACTACTCTGACTCAGATACATTTTAAGATCTGTTTAGTATGGTAGCATACAGCTAGTAAAAGACAATTTGAAATGTAATATGCTAAATGGCAATGTAATTATATAAAATGGCCATTTATTTCTTATTGAAATAGACATTTTCCATACCATATGTGCAATGTTTGGGGCAAAGTTACAATTCAAATTCAATACTATAAATTAAATTAGCCATTTCTTACACTTGTTTTAACATATAATTTAAACATATACATTTAACATATAATTTAAACATATACATTTAAAATGTGTACAAGTTGCACAATTAAAATGAATTACAAATCATGTGTAAAGGTATAATTCACCCAAAAATGAAAACTTTTTCATTACTTATTCACCATATTATTCACCCTATGTCATTCCAAACCTGTAAGCCTTTTGTTCATCTTCAGAACACAAATGAAGGTCTTTATAATGAAATCGGAAAACTTTCTGTCTCTCCACTGACAGTCTAAGCAACTAAAACTTTGATGCTTCAAAAAGTTCATAAAGAGATAGTAAGACTAATCCATTTGAATCGAGCTGTTTAGTTAACAATAATATTTAATAAATCCATGAATTACAGAAATCTGAACTTTTCATTAAAACCTATAGGCTAAGTGAATGAAAATCCCTTTGAATAAAATTTGAATTCATTAACATGTATTATTCATTAATATGCTAAAGGTAATTTGAGAGTTGTCATGATTTAAATATGTTTATATTCATATGCCTGTATATAAGTATAAATACATGTATATATGTTGACCAGATGGATCTCTTTGACAGGGATTTTGTGACTGGTCATTGTTCTGCGTGTTGAATCGTTTGTAGAGGATTGCACATGAAGTCCAGCCAGAACACTATATGAAACCGAATTAAATGTAAATCCGTTCAAATTGCATCAAGTGTAGTTTAGAGTCCTTCTTCAAACAAATATATCATTCTACCACATAATGGGTGTATGAGAAATAATAGACCAATAAAACAAAAAATAACCCTATAAATAACCGACCCAAAGGTAGGACTCACAATATCATTTGAACAGGTGATTACCACAATATATTTTCATTATTATACATTTTAACATGTTTGCTAATAATAATAGAACAAAAAAAGTTTTTGCTTGATTACATAACAGTATTAAATACAATGCTATCATTGCAGGATGTCAGCCTTTCGTATGGTGAAGCCACTGGGCCGTGAAGAGGACCTGGGAAGTGTTTCTCTCCCGTCCTGGAAAGGTGTAGTCCTCCATACACACAATCTGTGTGCCAAACCCGAGCCACCAGGGGGCGCCGTGAGCTCAAAGAGGATTTAACTAGCATCACAGAAGCTTTACAGCAAGCCTCATAATGCTTGTGCAGGGAAGGAGACCCTGTTTTATTTATTTTTAATGTATGTCGATAGAGGAGAGACTTATGCTGAATAAACTGCCGTTGTGGGAATTTATCATATCTGAAATTATCATAGCTGAATCAACAAATAAAAACTTCAACATATATATATAAACTTTTATTAATCTCATCCCAAAACGTCTTTCAAATTTAGTACCTGTATGAAATATTTATCTTATTTTCCACATTAATACAAATAATGTTCTGTATTGACTATTTTAATAGGCCTACTTAAATACCATGACTATGTTTTGTAAATACCGTAAATGCAAATAAAACTTTGATTCTATATGACTCTATTAGGTGGCAATTAATGAATCAACATGTTGCACTATATTATTTATTTATTATTTATTATATTATTTCATTTTGGAAAGTCATTAAAAGGCTATATTAGTAAGTATAATTATAAATGTGTAATTCGAGGTGCATGAAATTAGAGGGAAAATAAAGCAAATATATAACAATGAATAGAATAATATAACCATTATTATTATTACTAAATTATGTTCTTATTCTTTTAACATATACTGATTAATTATTCAAACTTAATTTTCAATGCTGTCTATAAGGGCTGGGAATCGATACAGATGTCCAGATTCAATTCCGATTCACAAGATCTCAATTCAATTTCATTCTTAATTTTCAAATAAAGAATTCAATGAATTCAATGATTAAATTTTCACTGGCCCCACCACAAAACAGTAATAAATGAATAAAAATAGTATGTGTTTGTTGTTTTTGACCCATGTGTCCTCGTTATATAAATAAGGTTATGACAGCCAAAATTTTAGATACCAGTGAAATTTAACATTTTTCAAATCCAATTTGGATTCCACAGCTAAAACTACTAACTAAGATACATGTCAAGGATTATTAAAGACAAGTAAACAATCAATAATAAAATAAGAACAAATAATTAAACTACAAGCAATAGCACAACTAAAGACAACAATAGAACAAAGTTAAAAATGAAATAAGTTTTTTCAGCTGGCCTAACAGAAGTTTTGGGACTGGAACAACAGCTTCATTGTGGCCATTGTCCTGCTGGACGGTCCAGCCCTGGACCCATTACACGTCCTGCCCATCAGCCCTGGGCCAGTTACCCGTCCTGCCCATCAGCCCTGGGCCAGTTACCCGTCCTGCCCAACAGCCCTGGGCCAGTTACCCGTCCTGCCCAACAGCCCTGGACCCGTTACCCATCCTGCCCATCAGCCCTGGACCCGTTACCCATCCTGCCCATCAGCCCTGGACCCGTTACCCATCCTGCCCATCAGCCCTGGACCCGTTACCCGTCCTGCCCAACAGCCCTGGACCTGTTACCCGTCCTGCCCATCAGCCCTGGGCCAGTTACCCGTCCTGCCCAACAGCCCTGGACCCGTTACCCATCCTGCCCATCAGCCCTGGACCCGTTACCCATCCTGCCCATCAGCCCTGGACCCGTTACCCGTCCTGCCCATCAGCCCTGGGCCAGTTACCCGTCCTGCCCAACAGCCCTGGACCCGTTACCCGTCCTGCCCATCAGCCCTGGGCCAGTTACCCGTCCTGCCCAACAGTCCTGGACCTGTTACCCGTCCTGCCCATCAGCCCTGGGCCAGTTACCCGTCCTGCCCAACAGTCCTGGACCCGTTACCCGTCCTGCCCATCAGCCCTGGACCCGTTACCCATCCTGCCCATCAGCCCTGGGCCAGTTACCCGTCCTGCCCAACAGTCCTGGACCCGTTACCCGTCCTGCCCATCAGCCCTGGACCCGTTACCCGTCCTGCCCAACAGCCCTGCACCCGTTACCCGTCCTGCCCATCAGCCCTGGACCAGTTACCCGTCCTGCCCATCAGCCCTGGACCAGTTACCCGTCCTGCCCAACAGCCCCGCACCCGTTACCCGTCCTGCCCATCAGCCCTCGCCCGTTACCCGTCCTGCCCAACAGTCCTGGGCCAGTTACCCGTCCTGCCCATCAGCCCTGGAACAGTTACCCGTCCTGCCCATCAGCACTGGACCCCTTACCCGTCCTGCCCAACAGCCCTGCACCCGTTACCCGTCCTGCCCAACAGCCCTGGGCCAGTTACCCGTCCTGCCCATCAGCCCTGGAACAGTTACCCGTCCTGCCCAACAGCCCTGCACCCGTTACCCGTCCTGCCCATCAGCCCTGGGCCAGTTACCCGTCCTGCACAACAGCCCTGCACCCGTTACCCGTCCTGCCCATCAGCCCTGGGCCAGTTACCCGTCCTGCCCAACAGTCCTGGGCCAGTTACCCGTCCTGCCCATCAGCCCTGGAACAGTTACCCGTCCTGCCCAACAGCCCTGCACCCGTTACCCATCCTGCCCATCAGCCCTGGACCCCTTATCCGTCCTGCCCAACAGCCCTGCACCCGTTACCCGTCCTGCCCAACAGCCCTGGGCCAGTTACCCGTCCTGCCCATCAGCCCTGGAACAGTTACCCGTCCTGCCCAACAGCCCTGCACCCGTTACCCATCCTGCCCATCAGCCCTGGACCCCTTACCCGTCCTGCCCAACAGCCCTGCACCCGTTACCCGTCCTGCCCATCAGCCCTGGGCCAGTTACCCGTCCTGCCCAACAGCCCTGGAACAGTTACCCGTCCTGCCCAACAGCCCTGGAACAGTTACCCGTCCTGCCCAACAGCCCTGCACCCGTTACCCATCCTGCCCATCAGCCCTGGACCCCTTACCCGTCCTGCCCAACAGCCCTGCACCCGTTACCCGTCCTGCCCATCAGCCCTGGGCCAGTTACCCGTCCTGCCCATCAGCCCTGGAACAGTTACCCGTCCTGCCCAACAGCCCTGCACCCGTTACCCATCCTGCCCATCAGCCCTGGACCCCTTACCCGTCCTGCCCAACAGCCCTGGGCCAGTTACCCGTCCTGCCCATCAGCCCTGGGCCAGTTACCCGTCCTGCCCAACAGCCCTGCACCCGTTACCCGTCCTGCCCATCAGCCCTGGGCCAGTTACCCGTCCTGCCCAACAGTCCTGGACCCGTTACCCGTCCTGCCCATCAGCCCTGGGCCAGTTACCCGTCCTGCCCAACAGCCCTGCACCCGTTACCCGTCCTGCCCATCAGCCCTGGGCCAGTTACCCGTCCTGCCCAACAGTCCTGGACCCGTTACCCGTCCTGCCCATCAGCCCTGGGCCAGTTACCCGTCCTGCCCATCAGTCCTGGACCCGTTACCCGTCCTGCCCATCAGCCCTGGACCCGTTACCCGTCCTGCCCAACAGTCCTGGACCCGTTACCCGTCCTGCCCAACAGTCCTGGACCCGTTACCCGTCCTGCCCAACAGTCCTGGACCCGTTACCCGTCCTGCCCAACAGTCCTGGACCCGTTACCCGTCCCGCCCAACAGCTCTGGACCCGTTACCCGTCCTGCCCAACAGCCCTGGGCCAGTTACCCGTCCTGCCCATCAGCCCTGGACCCGTTACCCGTCCCGCCCAACAGCCCTGGACCCGTTACCCGTCCTGCCCAACAGCCCTGGGCCAGTTACCCGTCCTGCCCAACAGTCCTGGACCCGTTACCCGTCCTGCCCATCAGCCCTGGACCCGTTACCCGTCCCACCCAACAGCCCTGGACCCGTTACCCGTCCTGCCCAACAGTCCTGGACCCGTTACCCGTCCTGCCCAACAGTCCTGGACCCGTTACCCGTCCTGCCCAACAGTCCTGGACCCGTTACCCGTCCTGCCCAACAGTCCTGGACCCGTTACCCGTCCCGCCCAACAGCCCTGGACCCGTTACCCGTCCTGCCCAACAGCCCTGGGCCAGTTACCCGTCCTGCCCAACAGCCCTGGACCCGTTACCCGTCCTGCCCAACAGCCCTGGGCCAGTTACCCGTCCTGCCCAACAGTCCTGGACCCGTTACCCGTCCTGCCCATCAGCCCTGGACCCGTTACCCGTCCCACCCAACAGCCCTGGACCCGTTACCCGTCCTGCCCAACAGTCCTGGACCCGTTACCCGTCCTGCCCAACAGTCCTGGACCCGTTACCCGTCCTGCCCAACAGTCCTGGACCCGTTACCCGTCCTGCCCAAAAGTCCTGGACCCGTTACCCGTCCTGCCCAACAGTCCTGGACCCGTTACCCGTCCCGCCCAACAGCCCTGGACCCGTTACCCGTCCCGCCCAACAGCCCTGGGCCAGTTACCCGTCCTGCCCAACAGCCCTGGACCCGTTACCCGTCCTGCCCAACAGCCCTGGGCCAGTTACCCGTCCTGCCCAACAGTCCTGGACCCGTTACCCGTCCTGCCCAACAGTCCTGGACCCGTTACCCGTCCTGCCCAACAGTCCTGGACCCGTTACCCGTCCTGCCCAACAGTCCTGGACCCGTTACCCGTCCCGCCCAACAGCCCTGGACCCGTTACCCGTCCTGCCCAACAGCCCTGGACCCGTTACCCGTCCCGCCCAACAGCCCTGGACCCGTTACCCGTCCTGCCCAGAAGTAAAATTCTTCTGGATAAAGTGAAGCCAAGCTGCTCTACTTCTCCTGTAGTTGTATTCAAATGTTTGATCAATAATGACACTGTATAACTAGTGAAATGCAAGCTGGCAGATGTTTATTTTATGTTCAGGAGAATGAAAATACAGACTAATAAGACAGAAAGCCAACCTTGGGAAAGTCCCTGTAAAATCAATCCACATCGAGGTAAATCTGGGGTATACAAGTTTTTATAATAAAGGTAACTAAATTTTATTGTCAACTACAAGATCTCTCACAGATTTACACAAAAGTTCAGGGAACATAATTTGCCACATGAACAGAAGTTTGTTTCACGTAGAAAAGTTTACAACTGTCCACAGTCTGGGACGCTGATGGTTTTAGTGGGTTTTCCGTCCTTAGTGCCCAGCTCTGCTATTCTCTTCACCACATCCATGCCTTCTTTGACGAAGCCGAAAGCCACGTGCTTGAAGTCCAGGGGTCTCATTTATAAAGCGTGCGTACGCACAAAACGGGGCTGGAAACGTACGTACGCCAGTTTCCACGCAAAGGTTGTGATCTATAAAAAACAAACTTGACGGGAGAATGTGCGCACCTTTAAGCAAACTTCGAGCCGTGCGTACGCACATTCTGGAGACAAAGGGAATTGGCGACACAGATGGTGAGGTCGTGAACTGAATTAGATTGTAGAAAATAAATGTGAGAAGAACGATTATAAGAATTAATGACATTTAATTTTCACTCCATTTCATACGTTATATCCACATTATCATGAAGATTAAATCCAACAGTGTTATTTGTGCCGATTGTTTTAGGCTATACACATCTAGTAATCCAAACGTAATTCAAAATGTAGGATATTAAAAAAATAAAAATAATAATCAGCGCTGCCTTACAGTCACATTGTCCACAACGGGAGCGCAGGAGGACATGGGGCGACTACATGTGATACAGATGAAATACCCTTTTATTAGAGAACTGCAGAACACAGTGTAAAAAGGAAATATTTTCCTTAATGTATACATATAGCCTATCATAAAATGTCAAAGTCTGCAAATACAGTCATGAAGCACAATCGCTACTCATCATCGGTCCTAACTAATACGGTTCATTACAAAACCGTCAAGAAGCATGTGTTCACAATAACATTTAAAATAAATGAAAGAATGATTTAAACTATGTTTTACTTCTGATATAAACATTTAGATTAAATATGCCATTCTCATTAATGGAGTTAAACACTTAAACTAGCTACATGAAATCATTACTGAGAAGTTACAAAAAATATATATTCAATAAATAGAAATAGACCTATTTGTTGTGGATGCAATGCTTTTGAACACTTTTCTCTCTGGCATGCTGTGTTTTAATGTTTTAACTGATAGCTAATAGCAGATTGTCTGGGAAATTGTTTCGTGCAAATAATGCACAACAATGTCTATCTGTTTCCATTAAAAATATAAATCAATTAAAAATACTATTTGGCCAGTAGAAAAGATTGAGAAAAACTTTCTCTGAAATGTATTTTACACTATTTGATTTATTTATTCAAAAACAAGGCATGGATATAGGCTACTAAAAAAAATATATGAATGTAATAATGTGACGGCACATCCGTATTTCATATTTTACTAACGTCTTGTACCGTTAAACATGTCATCACGTGGATGAATAATCATATGCAAATGATATGCAGATGAGGATATGCATAGTAAAACGAGGCGTTGTAAGCTCCATATATGTTTTTTTCGGGGTGGAGATGCTTGTGCGCACATTCTTCCGCTGACTGGGATTTATAAAGGGGATTCTGCGCAGGGCGTACGCATGCTTTTATAAGTCTGAATATTTTTTTGCGTACGCCATTTTTGGCTTTCGGGTGCACGTACACTTTTAGTAAGGATCCTACGCACAGTTTAATAAATGAGACCCCAGGTGTTCTGCTTTCTTGAGTGTGATGAAGAACTGCGAGCTGTTAGTGTCTCTGCCGCGGTTGGCCATGGACAGCAGTCCCGGCCCCGTGTGCCTCACGTCGAAGTTCTCGTCCTCAAACTTCCCTCCGTAGATGGACCTTCCTCCCGTCCCGTCCCCGCTGGTGATGTCGCCTCCCTGAGAGAAACAGACCAAACCATCACCGTTACTGGTGTGTGAACACTGATGTGTGTTAACAACAGACCAAACCATCACCGTTACTGGTGTGTGAACACTGATGTGTGTTAACAACAGACCAAACCATCACCGTTACTGGTGTGTGAACACTGATGTGTGTTAACAACAGACCAAACCATCACCGTTACTGGTGTGTGAACACTGATGTGTGTTAACAACAGACCAAACCATCACCGTTACTGGTGTGTGAACACTGATGTGTGTTAACAACAGACCAAACCATCACCTTTACTGGTGTGTGAACACTGATGTGTGTTAACAACAGACCAAACCATCACCTTTACTGGTGTGTGAACACTAATGTGTGTTAACAACAGACCAAACCATCACCTTTACTGGTGTGTGAACACTGATGAGTGTTAACAACAGACCAAACCATCACCGTTACTGGTGTGTGAACACTGATGTGTGTTAACAACAGACCAAACCATCACCTTTACTGGTGTGTGAACACTGATGTGTGTTAACAACAGACCAAACCATCACCGTTACTGGTGTGTGAACACTGATGTGTGTTAACAACAGACCAAACCATCACCTTTACTGGTGTGTGAACACTGATGTGTGTTAACAACAGACCAAACCATCACCGTTACTGGTGTGTGAACACTGATGTGTGTTAACAACAGACCAAACCATCACCTTTACTGGTGTGTGAACACTGATGTGTGTTAACAACAGACCAAACCATCACCTTTACTGGTGTGTGAACACTGATGTGTGTTAACAACAGACCAAACCATCACCTTTACTGGTGTGTGAACACTGATGTGTGTTAACAACAGACCAAACCATCACCTTTACTGGTGTGTGAACACTGATGTGTGTTAACAACAGACCAAACCATCACCGTTACTGGTGTGTGAACACTGATGTGTGTTAACAACAGACCAAACCATCACCGTTACTGGTGTGTGAACACTGATGTGTGTTAACAACAGACCAAACCATCACCTTTACTGGTGTGTGAACACTGATGTGTGTTAACAACAGACCAAACCATCACCTTTACTGGTGTGTGAACACTGATGTGTGTTAACAACAGACCAAACCATCACCTTTACTGGTGTGTGAACACTGATGTGTGTTAACAACAGACCAAACCATCACCTTTACTGGTGTGTGAACACTGATGTGTGTTAACAACAGACCAAACCATCACCTTTACTGGTGTGTGAACACTGATGTGTGTTAACAACAGACCAAACCATCACCTTTACTGGTGTGTGAACACTGATGTGTGTTAACAACAGACCAAACCATCACCTTTACTAGTGTGTGAACACTGATGTGTGTTAACAACAGACCAAACCATCACCTTTACTGGTGTGTGAACACTGATGTGTGTTAACAACAGACCAAACCATCACCTTTACTGGTGTGTGAACACTGATGTGTGTTAACAACAGACCAAACCATCACCGTTACTGGTGTGTGAACACTGATGTGTGTTAACAACAGACCAAACCATCACCGTTACTGGTGTGTGAACACTGATGTGTGTTAACAACAGACCAAACCATCACCGTTACTGGTGTGTGAACACTAATGTGTGTTAACAACAGACCAAACCATCACCGTTACTGGTGTGTGAACACTGATGTGTGTTAACAACAGACCAAACCATCACCTTTACTAGTGTGTGAACACTGATGTGTGTTAACAACAGACCAAACCATCACCTTTACTGGTGTGTGAACACTGATGTGTGTTAACAACAGACCAAACCATCACCTTTACTGGTGTGTGAACACTGATGTGTGTTAACAACAGACCAAACCATCACCTTTACTGGTGTGTGAACACTGATGTGTGTTAACAACAGACCAAACCATCACCTTTACTAGTGTGTGAACACTGATGTGTGTTAACAACAGACCAAACCATCACCTTTACTGGTGTGTGAACACTGATGTGTGTTAACAACAGACCAAACCATCACCTTTACTAGTGTGTGAACACTGATGTGTGTTAACAACAGACCAAACCATCACCTTTACTGGTGTGTGAACACTGATGAGTGTTAACAACAGACCAAACCATCACCTTTACTGGTGTGTGAACACTGATGTGTGTTAACAACAGACCAAACCATCACCTTTACTAGTGTGTGAACACTGATGTGTGTTAACAACAGACCAAACCATCACCTTTACTGGTGTGTGAACACTGATGTGTGTTAACAACAGACCAAACCATCACCTTTACTAGTGTGTGAACACTGATGTGTGTTAACAACAGACCAAACCATCACCTTTACTGGTGTGTGAACACTGATGTGTGTTAACAACAGACCAAACCATCACCTTTACTGGTGTGTGAACACTGATGTGTGTTAACAACAGACCAAACCATCACCTTTACTAGTGTGTGAACACTGATGTGTGTTAACAACAGACCAAACCATCACCTTTACTGGTGTGTGAACACTGATGAGTGTTAACAACAGACCAAACCATCACCTTTACTGGTGTGTGAACACTGATGTGTGTTAACAACAGACCAAACCATCACCGTTACTGGTGTGTGAACACTGATGTGTGTTAACAACAGACCAAACCATCACCTTTACTGGTGTGTGAACACTGATGTGTGTTAACAACAGACCAAACCATCACCTTTACTAGTGTGTGAACACTGATGTGTGTTAACAACAGACCAAACCATCACCTTTACTGGTGTGTGAACACTGATGTGTGTTAACAACAGACCAAACCATCACCGTTACTGGTGTGTGAACACTGATGTGTGTTAACAACAGACCAAACCATCACCGTTACTGGTGTGTGAACACTGATGAGTGTTAACAACAGACCAAACCATCACCGTTACTGGTGTGTGAACACTGATGAGTGTTAACAACAGACCAAACCATCACCTTTACTGGTGTGTGAACACTGATGTGTGTTAACAACAGACCAAACCATCACCTTTACTGGTGTGTGAACACTGATGTGTGTTAACAACAGACCAAACCATCACCGTTACTGGTGTGTGAACACTGATGAGTGTTAACAACAGACCAAACCATCACCGTTACTGGTGTGTGAACACTGATGAGTGTTAACAACAGACCAAACCATCACCTTTACTGGTGTGTGAACACTGATGTGTGTTAACAACAGACCAAACCATCACCGTTACTGGTGTGTGAACACTGATGAGTGTTAACAACAGACCAAACCATCACCTTTACTGGTGTGTGAACACTGATGTGTGTTAACAACAGACCAAACCATCACCGTTACTGGTGTGTGAACACTGATGTGTGTTAACAACAGACCAAACCATCACCTTTACTGGTGTGTGAACACTGATGAGTGTTAACAACAGACCAAACCATCACCTTTACTGGTGTGTGAACACTGATGTGTGTTAACAACAGACCAAACCATCACCGTTACTGGTGTGTGAACACTGATGAGTGTTAACAACAGACCAAACCATCACCTTTACTGGTGTGTGAACACTGATGTGTTAACAACAGACCAAACCATCACCGTTACTGGTGTGTGAACACTGATGTGTGTTAACAACAGACCAAACCATCACCGTTACTGGTGTGTGAACACTGATGAGTGTTAACAACAGACCAAACCATCACCGTTACTGGTGTGTGAACACTGATGAGTGTTAACAACAGACCAAACCATCACCTTTACTGGTGTGTGAACACTGATGTGTGTTAACAACAGACCAAACCATCACCTTTACTGGTGTGTGAACACTGATGTGTGTTAACAACAGACCAAACCATCACCGTTACTGGTGTGTGAACACTGATGAGTGTTAACAACAGACCAAACCATCACCGTTACTGGTGTGTGAACACTGATGAGTGTTAACAACAGACCAAACCATCACCTTTACTGGTGTGTGAACACTGATGTGTGTTAACAACAGACCAAACCATCACCGTTACTGGTGTGTGAACACTGATGAGTGTTAACAACAGACCAAACCATCACCTTTACTGGTGTGTGAACACTGATGTGTGTTAACAACAGACCAAACCATCACCGTTACTGGTGTGTGAACACTGATGTGTGTTAACAACAGACCAAACCATCACCTTTACTGGTGTGTGAACACTGATGAGTGTTAACAACAGACCAAACCATCACCTTTACTGGTGTGTGAACACTGATGTGTGTTAACAACAGACCAAACCATCACCGTTACTGGTGTGTGAACACTGATGAGTGTTAACAACAGACCAAACCATCACCTTTACTGGTGTGTGAACACTGATGTGTTAACAACAGACCAAACCATCACCGTTACTGGTGTGTGAACACTGATGTGTGTTAACAACAGACCAAACCATCACCGTTACTGGTGTGTGAACACTGATGAGTGTTAACAACAGACCAAACCATCACCTTTACTGGTGTGTGAACACTGATGTGTTAACAACAGACCAAACCATCACCTTTACTGGTGTGTGAACACTGATGTGTGTTAACAACAGACCAAACCATCACCGTTACTGGTGTGTGAACACTGATGAGTGTTAACAACAGACCAAACCATCACCGTTACTGGTGTGTGAACACTGATGAGTGTTAACAACAGACCAAACCATCACCTTTACTGGTGTGTGAACACTGATGTGTGTTAACAACAGACCAAACCATCACCGTTACTGGTGTGTGAACACTGATGAGTGTTAACAACAGACCAAACCATCACCTTTACTGGTGTGTGAACACTGATGTGTGTTAACAACAGACCAAACCATCACCTTTACTGGTGTGTGAACACTGATGTGTGTTAACAACAGACCAAACCATCACCGTTACTGGTGTGTGAACACTGATGAGTGTTAACAACAGACCAAACCATCACCTTTACTGGTGTGTGAACACTGATGTGTTAACAACAGACCAAACCATCACCGTTACTGGTGTGTGAACACTGATGTGTGTTAACAACAGACCAAACCATCACCTTTACTGGTGTGTGAACACTGATGTGTGTTAACAACAGACCAAACCATCACCGTTACTGGTGTGTCAACACTAATGTGTGTTAACAACAGACCAAACCATCACCTTTACTGGTGTGTGAACACTAATGTGTGTTAACAACAGACCAAACCATCACCTTTACTGGTGTGTGAACACTAATGTGTGTTAACAACAGACCAAACCATCACCTTTACTAGTGTGTGAACACTGATGTGTGTTAACAACAGACCAAACCATCACCTTTACTAGTGTGTGAACACTGATGTGTGTTAACAACAGACCAAACCATCACCTTTACTGGTGTGTGAACACTGATGTGTGTTAACAACAGACCAAACCATCACCTTTACTGGTGTGTGAACACTAATGTGTGTTAACAACAGACCAAACCATCACCTTTACTGGTGTGTGAACACTGATGTGTGTTAACAACAGACCAAACCATCACCTTTACTGGTGTGTGAACACTAATGTGTGTTAACAACAGACCAAACCATCACCTTTACTGGTGTGTGAACACTAATGTGTGTTAACAACAGACCAAACCATCACCTTTACTGGTGTGTGAACACTGATGTGTGTTAACAGCAGACCAAACCATCACCGTTACTGGTGTGTGAACACTGATGTGTGTTAACAACAGACCAAACCATCACCGTTACTGGTGTGTGAACACTGATGTGTGTTAACAACAGACCAAACCATCACCGTTATTGGTGTGTGAACACTGATGTGTGTTAACAACAGACCAAACCATCACCGTTACTGGCGTGTGAACACTGATGTGTGTTAACAACAGACCAAACCATCACCTTTACTGGTGTGTGAACACTGATGTGTGTTAACAACAGACCAAACCATCACCTTTACTGGTGTGTGAACACTGATGAGTGTTAACAACAGACCAAACCATCACCTTTACTGGTGTGTGAACACTGATGTGTGTTAACAACAGACCAAACCATCACCTTTACTGGTGTGTGAACACTGATGTGTGTTAACAACAGACCAAACCATCACCGTTAACTGGTGTGTGAACACTAATGTGTGTTAACAACAGACCAAACCATCACCTTTACTGGTGTGTGAACACTGATGTGTGTTAACAACAGACCAAACCATCACCTTTACTGGTGTGTGAACACTGATGTGTGTTAACAACAGACCAAACCATCACCGTTACTGGTGTGTGAACACTGATGTGTGTTAACAACAGACCAAACCATCACCGTTACTGGTGTGTGAACACTGATGTGTGTTAACAACAGACCAAACCATCACCTTTACTGGTGTGTGAACACTAATGTGTGTTAACAACAGACCAAACCATCACCTTTACTGGTGTGTGAACACTGATGTGTGTTAACAACAGACCAAACCATCACCTTTACTGGTGTGTGAACACTGATGTGTGTTAACAACAGACCAAACCATCACCGTTACTGGTGTGTGAACACTGATGTGTGTTAACAACAGACCAAACCATCACCGTTACTGGTGTGTGAACACTGATGTGTGTTGACAACAGACCAAACCATCACCTTTACTGGTGTGTGAACACTGATGTGTGTTAACAACAGACCAAACCATCACCTTTACTGGTGTGTGAACACTAATGTGTGTTAACAACAGACCAAACCATCACCTTTACTGGTGTGTGAACACTGATGTGTGTTAACAACAGACCAAACCATCACCATTACTGGTGTGTGAACACTGATGTGTGTTAACAACAGACCAAACCATCACCTTTACTAGTGTGTGAACACTGATGTGTGTTAACAACAGACCAAACCATCACCTTTACTGGTGTGTGAACACTGATGTGTGTTAACAACAGACCAAACCATCACCTTTACTAGTGTGTGAACACTGATGTGTGTTAACAACAGACCAAACCATCACCTTTACTGGTGTGTGAACACTGATGAGTGTTAACAACAGACCAAACCATCACCTTTACTGGTGTGTGAACACTGATGTGTGTTAACAACAGACCAAACCATCACCGTTACTGGTGTGTGAACACTGATGTGTGTTAACAACAGACCAAACCATCACCTTTACTGGTGTGTGAACACTGATGTGTGTTAACAACAGACCAAACCATCACCTTTACTAGTGTGTGAACACTGATGTGTGTTAACAACAGACCAAACCATCACCGTTACTGGTGTGTGAACACTGATGTGTGTTAACAACAGACCAAACCATCACCGTTACTGGTGTGTGAACACTGATGAGTGTTAACAACAGACCAAACCATCACCTTTACTGGTGTGTGAACACTGATGTGTGTTAACAACAGACCAAACCATCACCGTTACTGGTGTGTGAACACTGATGAGTGTTAACAACAGACCAAACCATCACCGTTACTGGTGTGTGAACACTGATGAGTGTTAACAACAGACCAAACCATCACCTTTACTGGTGTGTGAACACTGATGTGTGTTAACAACAGACCAAACCATCACCGTTACTGGTGTGTGAACACTGATGAGTGTTAACAACAGACCAAACCATCACCTTTACTGGTGTGTGAACACTGATGTGTGTTAACAACAGACCAAACCATCACCGTTACTGGTGTGTGAACACTGATGAGTGTTAACAACAGACCAAACCATCACCGTTACTGGTGTGTGAACACTGATGAGTGTTAACAACAGACCAAACCATCACCTTTACTGGTGTGTGAACACTGATGTGTGTTAACAACAGACCAAACCATCACCGTTACTGGTGTGTGAACACTGATGAGTGTTAACAACAGACCAAACCATCACCGTTACTGGTGTGTGAACACTGATGTGTGTTAACAACAGACCAAACCATCACCGTTACTGGTGTGTGAACACTGATGTGTGTTAACAACAGACCAAACCATCACCTTTACTGGTGTGTGAACACTGATGAGTGTTAACAACAGACCAAACCATCACCTTTACTGGTGTGTGAACACTGATGTGTGTTAACAACAGACCAAACCATCACCGTTACTGGTGTGTGAACACTGATGAGTGTTAACAACAGACCAAACCATCACCTTTACTGGTGTGTGAACACTGATGTGTGTTAACAACAGACCAAACCATCACCTTTACTGGTGTGTGAACACTGATGTGTGTTAACAACAGACCAAACCATCACCGTTACTGGTGTGTGAACACTGATGTGTGTTAACAACAGACCAAACCATCACCGTTACTGGTGTGTGAACACTGATGTGTGTTAACAACAGACCAAACCATCACCTTTACTGGTGTGTGAACATTGATGTGTGTTAACAACAGACCAAACCATCACCTTTACTGGTGTGTGAACACTGATGTGTGTTAACAACAGACCAAACCATCACCTTTACTGGTGTGTGAACACTGATGTGTGTTAACAACAGACCAAACCATCACCTTTACTGGTGTGTGAACACTGATGTGTGTTAACAACAGACCAAACCATCACCTTTACTGGTGTGTGAACACTGATGTGTGTTAACAACAGACCAAACCATCACCGTTACTGGTGTGTGAACACTGATGTGTGTTAACAACAGACCAAACCATCACCTTTACTGGTGTGTGAACACTGATGTGTGTTAACAACAGACCAAACCATCACCGTTACTGGTGTGTGAACACTGATGCGTGTTAACAACAGACCAAACCATCACCTTTACTGGTGTGTGAACACTGATGTGTGTTAACAACAGACCAAACCATCACCTTTACTGGTGTGTGAACACTGATGTGTGTTAACAACAGACCAAACCATCACCGTTACTGGTGTGTGAACACTGATGTGTGTTAACAACAGACCAAACCATCACCTTTACTGGTGTGTGAACACTGATGTGTGTTAACAACAGACCAAACCATCACCTTTACTAGTGTGTGAACACTGATGTGTGTTAACAACAGACCAAACCATCACCTTTACTGGTGTGTGAACACTGATGTGTGTTAACAACAGACCAAACCATCACCGTTACTGGTGTGTGAACACTAATGTGTGTTAACAACAGACCAAACCATCACCTTTACTGGTGTGTGAACACTAATGTGTGTTAACAACAGACCAAACCATCACCTTTACTAGTGTGTGAACACTGATGTGTGTTAACAACAGACCAAACCATCACCTTTACTGGTGTGTGAACACTGATGTGTGTTAACAACAGACCAAACCATCACCTTTACTGGTGTGTGAACACTGATGTGTGTTAACAACAGACCAAACCATCACCTTTACTGGTGTGTGAACACTGATGTGTGTTAACAACAGACCAAACCATCACCGTTACTGGTGTGTGAACACTGATGAGTGTTAACAACAGACCAAACCATCACCTTTACTGGTGTGTGAACACTGATGTGTGTTAACAACAGACCAAACCATCACCGTTACTGGTGTGTGAACACTGATGTGTGTTAACAACAGACCAAACCATCACCTTTACTGGTGTGTGAACACTGATGTGTTAACAACAGACCAAACCATCACCGTTACTGGTGTGTGAACACTGATGTGTTAACAACAGACCAAACCATCACCTTTACTGGTGTGTGAACACTGATGTGTGTTAACAACAGACCAAACCATCACCTTTACTAGTGTGTGAACACTGATGTGTGTTAACAACAGACCAAACCATCACCTTTACTGGTGTGTGAACACTAATGTGTGTTAACAACAGACCAAACCATCACCTTTACTGGTGTGTGAACACTAATGTGTGTTAACAACAGACCAAACCATCACCTTTACTAGTGTGTGAACACTGATGTGTGTTAACAACAGACCAAACCATCACCTTTACTGGTGTGTGAACACTGATGTGTGTTAACAACAGACCAAACCATCACCGTTACTGGTGTGTGAACACTGATGTGTGTTAACAACAGACCAAACCATCACCTTTACTGGTGTGTGAACACTGATGTGTGTTAACAACAGACCAAACCATCACCTTTACTGGTGTGTGAACACTGATGTGTGTTAACAACAGACCAAACCATCACCTTTACTGGTGTGTGAACACTGATGTGTGTTAACAACAGACCAAACCATCACCTTTACTGGTGTGTGAACACTGATGTGTTAACAACAGACCAAACCATCACCTTTACTGGTGTGTGAACACTGATGTGTTAACAACAGACCAAACCATCACCGTTACTGGTGTGTGAACACTGATGTGTGTTAACAACAGACCAAACCATCACCTTTACTGGTGTGTGAACACTGATGTGTGTTAACAACAGACCAAACCATCACCTTTACTAGTGTGTGAACACTGATGTGTGTTAACAACAGACCAAACCATCACCTTTACTGGTGTGTGAACACTGATGTGTGTTAACAACAGACCAAACCATCACCTTTACTGGTGTGTGAACACTGATGTGTGTTAACAACAGACCAAACCATCACCGTTACTGGTGTGTGAACACTAATGTGTGTTAACAACAGACCAAACCATCACCTTTACTGGTGTGTGAACACTGATGTGTGTTAACAACAGACCAAACCATCACCGTTACTGGTGTGTGAACACTGATGTGTGTTAACAACAGACCAAACCATCACCTTTACTGTTGTGTGAACACTGATGTGTGTTAACAACAGACCAAACCATCACCGTTACTGGTGTGTGAACACTGATGTGTGTTAACAACAGACCAAACCATCACCTTTACTGGTGTGTGAACACTGATGTGTGTTAACAACAGACCAAACCATCACCTTTACTGGTGTGTGAACACTGATGTGTGTTAACAACAGACCAAACCATCACCTTTACTAGTGTGTGAACACTGATGTGTGTTAACAACAGACCAAACCATCACCGTTACTGGTGTGTGAACACTGATGTGTGTTAACAACAGACCAAACCATCACCGTTACTGGTGTGTGAACACTGATGTGTGTTAACAACAGACCAAACCATCACCGTTACTGGTGTGTGAACACTGATGCGTGTTAACAACAGACCAAACCATCACCTTTACTGGTGTGTGAACACTGATGCGTGTTAACAACAGACCAAACCATCACCTTTACTGGTGTGTGAACACTGATGTGTGTTAACAACAGACCAAACCATCACCTTTACTGGTGTGTGAACACTGATGTGTGTTAACAACAGACCAAACCATCACCGTTACTGGTGTGTGAACACTGATGTGTGTTAACAACAGACCAAACCATCACCTTTACTGGTGTGTGAACACTGATGTGTGTTAACAACAGACCAAACCATCACCTTTACTGGTGTGTGAACACTGATGTGTGTTAACAACAGACCAAACCATCACCGTTACTGGTGTGTGAACACTGATGCGTGTTAACAACAGACCAAACCATCACCTTTACTGGTGTGTGAACACTGATGCGTGTTAACAACAGACCAAACCATCACCTTTACTGGTGTGTGAACACTGATGTGTGTTAACAACAGACCAAACCATCACCTTTACTGGTGTGTGAACACTGATGTGTGTTAACAACAGACCAAACCATCACCTTTACTGGTGTGTGAACACTGATGTGTGTTAACAACAGACCAAACCATCACCTTTACTGGTGTGTGAACACTGATGTGTGTTAACAACAGACCAAACCATCACCTTTACTGGTGTGTGAACACTGATGTGTGTTAACAACAGACCAAACCATCACCTTTACTGGTGTGTGAACACTGATGTGTGTTAACAACAGACCAAACCATCACCTTTACTGGTGTGTGAACACTGATGTGTGTTAACAACAGACCAAACCATCACCTTTACTGGTGTGTGAACACTGATGTGTGTTAACAACAGACCAAACCATCACCTTTACTAGTGTGTGAACACTGATGTGTGTTAACAACAGACCAAACCATCACCTTTACTGGTGTGTGAACACTGATGTGTGTTAACAACAGACCAAACCATCACCTTTACTGGTGTGTGAACACTGATGTGTGTTAACAAAAGACCAAACCATCACCGTTACTGGTGTGTGAACACTGATGTGTGTTAACAACAGACCAAACCATCACCTTTACTGGTGTGTGAACACTGATGAGTGTTAACAACAGACCAAACCATCACCGTTACTGGTGTGTGAACACTGATGTCCCAGCAAACACAAAACGTTTTTACAACTTTTCACAACGTTGTATTTTGGTTGCAGTTAGGTAATGTTGTAGTACAACGTTTCAAAAACGTTTTTAAACCGTTTTTTAAAAATGGATAAATAATGTAACCAAAATAAAACGTTTTAAAAACGTTGTGAAAATACCTAACTGGTATGTTTTCTTTAAGTAGTCAAAAATATGTACATATCACGTTTGTTTACTACTAAAAGGAAACTAGACCAAACTACAACTTTTAGGAGACGCTTTATTCAGGTGTTAAAATAACGTAATCTCTACGTTGGAATAATACGTTTTAAAAACGTTGTTAAAATACCAAACTTATATGTTAGATTTAAATTGTCAAAAATACGTACATATCACGTTTGTTTACTACTAAAAGGAAACTAGACCAAACTACAACTTTTTGGAGACGTTTTATTCAGGTGTTAAAATAACGTAATATGCACGTTGGATTAAGACGTTTTAAAAACGTTGTTAAAATACCAAACTGGTACGTTTTCTTTAAGTAGTCCAAAAAAAAAAAAAAAAACTAGATGTTTCTACAAAAACGAAACAAGACTAAACTAACCCAGCCAGCACCAGACGTCATTTGGACGTTGTTTTTTGTGCTAAATCAAGTTGGCTCGTCAATAAATGAATTATAAGCACATACGTTCGCAAACCATAAATATCTACATAATTTTGGCAGAATCCAGAGCTCCCTGGTGGTTTATATCTTGTTGAAAACACTTGTGCTGTATATTAGTAGGCTAACTCTATTTCTGAACAGTTATTATAACAATCACTATAGGCTACATTTAAATATTCCTAATGCATCCATAAAAACATTAAACATCAGAGTAGTATAAACACAATACACCCCAATAAACAACAGCACTTAGATAGCATATGAATAACTGCATATTAATATATTCATAGCCTATCGAAGCACTGTTAAATATATTTGAAAAATAATTCAAGCTTAATTGTTCCTCGTGTTATCTGTAAATTTGTGTAGGCTATATGAGAAAATATGTTCATGCCTTAGACTATATCATGTAGTTTTTGCAATTTCATTTCTACACCACATTACCATTACATTATATTATAGCCTACTACTATATAGGGATCTTCGCCGTGACGTCACGATGCGCTCTGGTTGGCAAAAAGAAAAGTAATGGCTTGCTGCGCAGCGCAAACACAGAAGACAAATGGTTGTATCGTGCTGTGTGATCGGCTGTGTTAACAGGTTCGATAAGAGTAACCTTCTACCGCGTACCTAAACAGCTTGAATCAAGAAGATAGCTCTGTGGATTTCTGCAATTAGGCGTCTAGAATAGGGTACACATTTAAACCCAGATATCACCATAAGTACTGAGTTGATTACATCAAGACAAACAAAAAATTTATTACAAGTTTTTTTTTAAATTTAAATTGTTTGTTATTAACATTTGTTATTAACATTATTAACATTTGTTGTTAACAGTTATTAACATTATTAACATGGAGGCTGGAAGAAGTAGGCTACTTTAGAAACCAAACCAGCCTTTATTAATTTGTATTGTAGAAATGGGGTTTGGGGCTGAAACAAGACAAAAGGGTAAAATAAAAAGTGGCTGGATCAAAAAATCTAATTACGTACACAATGCACGACTAGAGAATTTCATCTTCATTCTCTTCACAGGCCTTCTGCATTGAGTTTGGTTCTTTCTGCCAACCAGTTCGCGGCCACGCCCATATCGTGACGTCACATTTGACTCCGGCGAACATCCCTATAGGCTACTTCAAACATTGTTTTACATTTTCAATGCTTTCATTTTCATTCCATTTACAGTTTGGCGATGGCCACATACCGTATGATCCACTTAATAATGAATCAAGTTTCAGGATATGTTTTCTGATTATGAAATAATTCACTCCATCAATTCTAAATGTATGTAAATGCTGCTTGACTTCTACGTATTTGTAATGGGCGCGCGCTGAAAATTCGAGCCGCATCTGAACTGGAGAGGAGGGCGTTACCATGGAAACGGGGCGGCAGCTCAACTGATAAACTGCAAAACTCCGTCTCTCACTGTTGTTTTAACTACTTTCAGGTAAGTTTAGTCCCTAAAATTACACAACTAGTACATACAAATGGGTCTGACACGTTCTTTCACGTAAATGACTCGCTTTCGTTGAATATTTACTGTATAGAAATGGTTGTGTCTTCGAAAAAGTCCGTTAGCATTTTAACGTTAACCGTTAGGCTAACAAGTTAGGTTAAGCTGTAAGTTTGGGCCTTTAATCGCATTTTATGTGTAGATTTGAGATTTTGATAGTTTTGTAAAGGTTTTGCTGACAATTGATCAATGGATGAATGGAAGTAAGCTAATGTATTTAACCTAAAATTATGCACTGTAAGAAGTTAGCCTACAGTTTAATGAATAGTTTTCACGTGATGTGACGTCACTCAATCAAGCAAACATTAGCCTACAATTTATCTATGACTGAAATCTTGCACGTATATGTAGAGGGAAAACTCCACTGTACTTCACATTTTGGACAACCATTTTTTTTTTTTTTACATTTACGTTTTCTTTCTCACTTTAGATGCTGGAGAAAAAAACAGCCAGGCTAAAGCATTCAAAGTGGAAACTTCTGTCGTGGCTCAACAAGCCTTGCGAGCCATTGCTAACTCTTTCACTTAAAATAATTCAAGTACATTTATATATATATATTTGTTGTTGTATTAATAAATGTATTTTTTGTGAGATGCAAGTTCTTTTCTTTTTTGAGTATACTTTTGTTTTTTTGGACACATTTGCTTGAATGAAAAGTTGGGTAGTTACATGATGGTGAATTAATAAATCAATCCATAACTTTTAATGTAATAAGTTAAGTAAAATCTATGTCCTAACCAAAAGGCTATGTCTTGTCCAGTGACGTTTCAATGTTTTTAACGGGTCAACTACGTTTCACAATGGAATCACAAAAGACCGATAGGACATGCATTTTGTGAGGAACACTTCAAGGTAATTTACATCCAAAGCACCTGGAAACCTCGTTTTGGTGATTTTGGGTGAACGTATTATAACCAAGACGACATCCAGAAACTAAGACGTGATATTTACGTTTTAAGAACGTCGCATTAACAACGTTAAACAACGTGTATGCAACGTTTTTACGACTTTATGCAACGTTGTAAAAAAACGTATAACGTAAAAAAACCCCGACATCTGTCGTATTAAATACGTCGGATAAAAACGTTATCACAACCTTTTCACAACGCGAAAAAAACGTTTTAAAACGTTTTTGAGTTTGCTGGGAACTTCTGGCCATTGGTTGGTTAGCATTTTACCGAATCGGTCGAATCTACATGGCTTTTCCCCGCCATAAAGCATTGTTTAGTAATGTCAAAACTCATCAGGCAGACGTTCAGTGTCCGACCTCTTAAAGGAACACTCCGACTTTTTGGGACTTTAGCCTATTCACCTTATCCCCCAGAGTTAGATAAGTCCATACATACCTTTTTCATCTCCGTGCGTGCTATAAGTCTGTTTGACGCACCCACCGCTAGCCTAGCTTAGCACAAAGACTGGCTGTAAATGGTTGCAGCTAGCATACCGCTCCCAATAAGTGACAAAATAACGCGAACATTTTCCTATTTACATGTTGTGATTTGTATAGTCACAGAGTGTACAAAAAACAAAGTCACATGAGACACAGACATATTTTAACCGTATAAATACTGGGAACTATATTCTCTGAAGGCGAAGCACTGCTACTTGGGCGGAGTGATAACCGCAGCACCTGAGACGCGCTCTCTGCTCCTCACCACGGCGTGTCTCAGGTGCTGCGGTTATCACTCCGCCCAAGTACCATTTACATAGTTTTATATTACATTTACTTGTCTCAAATCGTTGCTAATGTATCCTGACTTCGCCCTGTGCTGCAATATACATTTAGTTTGGCATTTATTTACAGAAATCAGCTGCTTGAATGACAATTGCTGATGTTATTGGATTTTCAGGTGAGATTCTCAATTCATTCAGTTAACGGACGCTCTGAGGTAAAGTGTTCAGACTGCAGACTCAGCAACGATTGTATTTAATTGTACAGTACAATCATAACATAGTACAGACATTATCTTCATTTCATAATGTCATTAAACATAACAATATTGCTAGCCATACACTGAGAAAGTGCGCATCCGGTGTGCGATACCTCGAGATGTCCTAGACGGGACGCGGTGGCGCTGCGCTTCTCTTTCGGTGTGCGACCCCCTTAAGACACAGCCCCTCCTCATTTGCATAATGAGGCAGAAATGCATACAGAAATGTAAAAACGACAGGCAGAAATAAATAGCATTGAAGAAATAAATAGGGTAAAAAAATACAAAGGAAGAATAAAACAGACAAAAATATTATAACATGCACATAAATAAATACTTTAAAAAATAAGTAATTAATAAATAAAGTTGAAGATTATAACGGACAATAAATAAATAAGGTAATTATTACAAAGGTGAATAAATAAAGAAGCTAATTAAAAGAGATACATTTATGTCTCACTGTATAATTTAAAAGAGATATACATTTATGTCTCACTGTATAATTTAATTTCTACCTACATTTATTTGTTTATTGTATTTTTGGGGGCAATTAATTGTATGCTTATTTATTTATTGAGCATTTATTTATTTCTGTATTTATTTTTAAATATGGTAGAGTTGGTCCTCCATATAAATGAGTTCACTTAAGACAGTAATATGTTTTTCATAAAATAACTGATGAATGTTTTGTTTTTATATAACCTTTTACAGTTTTCATTGCGTCTTTTTGAAGTCTTTTTTTGAAGTCTTTTTTTGAAGTCTTTTTTTGCTATCCTATTATAGTGAGCTTTTTTCCTCCCCGCCAAAAAAAGGGACTTTAAAGATACAAGTACCGGGCTAAATGTCGTTTTTTAGGAAATGCAAGAAATTACAAAGAACTGATAGGCTATTTACAAATCTGCAGCGCGGATTAGGATCGTGGGTAGGTTTATTATCCGTGGGAACGATTTGTTAAGATCGAGGGAACCGTTTAAGAATTCGTGAGTAGCCTACGGTTTATAAACTTTAGGGGACGAATCAGGGACGTGCACAGACATTTTGAGGGGCAGGGGCTCAAATGAAAAAAAGGGCAGTCTCATAATTCGATTTTTTTTTTTTTTTACTTTTTTTAAACCAAAAAGTATATATATTAACACAATTCTGACTTCCTTTAAAAAAAAATTATTTAAAAAGTTAATTTTATCTTCCTCAAACTCACACAATTGTTTCATTTTCAAAAGATGTCAACAAAAGAATCAGTTCACACAGAAACCATGGTCTCCTTAGTATTCAATTTTTTAAAAACATTTATTAGGCTTCAAAAAATAAAACGGCTTTTAATTTAAGTGAACTTCAAACAATACTCACATAAACCCATAATAAATGTCATATTTAGGCTGCATAACAGGTGGCTCATACAGACACTGAATAAAGTTATCAGACAGTCTGCGTGCGCTGCATAAATGATAAATTATATATAGACTAATCCTCTTCCTATATAGACCTAATTCTCTGTTCCCTTTGTTCTTTGATTAACTTTACGGACAGAAAGCTTTATTGGTAGCTGGCCCTTTAAGACCAGCCGTTGCAGAGCCAGAGACGCGGATCTCACACGCGCCTCATTCTCTCACAACTCTTTATGTCCATCATAAGACTGCTCTTATGTTATGAAGATACTTGACAAACTACATTTTGGCATAATTGTGAGTGTTATTGTTCGTTCAAGCGCGAAAGAGAACTGTATTCTGGCGCGCGGTCTGTGCATACGCATTTTATACTGGCCGCGCGCGTCTTTCTGTGAGTCACAGTGAGGACATTCACATGAGAGCTCTTTAGAACTCCTCACCTGAACTGATATTTAGATACACTATTCAATAAATATATTTGTTTGACAGGGAAGCTGTGCGCAAACAGGAATATATTATATATAAAAAAATTATAATAAAAAACACCCCAGAAAAAAGGGCACTTTCTCTCCAGGAATAAAAAGGGCAGGTGCTCAAGCCCCTTTTGATGTGTATGTGTGCACGTGCCTGGGACGAATTGCAAAGCCGTCGTCACAGATTTTTTATTCTTATTTTATTTTTTTCACAGACGCTATACTACATATTATCTAAATGTTTCGGGTCAACGCAAATTAAATGCAGCAATCAAATTTCGCATTTTTGTAAAAAAAGAAAGTTGAAAGAAAGAAAGATTGTAGCCCTATGTCAATTATTTGAATTTCAATTAAATAAGTAATGTAGCCTAGGCTATATAAGGAAAATAAGTTTGTATGTGAATATTTTTTCACCAGTCTATAAACTAATAAAGAAGAAAACATGTTTTTCGGAAAAGTTAGTGGAAAAACGAATGGCGCCAAGTAGCCTACACGGACCAAAAACACACGCGGCTTCTAGTCAGGCGACTGTAAATGCGCAAAAAGTGTTTCCATTGCAGTTTCGCGAAATATTCCTTTTTCGAATTGCCTGAAAAACCACCTCATGCGAGCGTAAAAACTTTTTTTGCGATAAATGGGAGTTTTTGCGAAATTGACGTGTTTCCATTGAGCGTAGGCCTATTTTTAATTCGCAATTTCAATTTGCGCAATTTGAAGGGTAATGGAAACCTTCTTTTTCTCCGTCAGTTTTTTGGCGCATTACAGCCTTGTCCTCGCACGCAGAAATGATCGTATCGTATTTATCGTATGGGTTATGATCTGTTAAACACGCCCCTTTAAAACACAGCAAGTGAAAGTGAAACTGCACAATCGCTTTTGTAATTTAACTTACAGCAATCCAACGATTCCTGTTTCTTAGTTCATTGTAAATGTTCTGCTAAAACAGATCCAGAATGGCGTTTCAGGTCCTCATCAACTTTAACATGATGAATAAACCCTTACGTGTGGCAGATTCATTAAAAGAGTTTGAGAAAACCACCGTCCTAGAACTGAAGGAGAAATTCACAGAAATTCATGGAGCTCCTGCAGGTAAAATATTCACTAACTCTCCAGATAAGACAGAGCAATGACAGTCTCTTCTTTTTCTTTTGGCATTAAGACAAAGAGTTAAACTGAACTAACTAAATAAATAAAAACAGCAGTTATCTGATCATAAACTGCATTTGTTGTTTAAGGGGTTTTTGTATGTGTATAAATTATTTTGATATTCATATGTCACATGTTATTTGAGCTGTTCATTATATGTTATTAATGTTTTCTTTTGTCAGACCCAAATCATTTACGGGTGATTTTTGGAAAAGATCCACTGGAAGACCATAAAAACACTTGGGTTTTATAAAATTAGACATTTGTCTGTTCTTTTCTTTTTGATGAAAATGGCCGGAGGACCAGGTATGACTTATGCTTTCATACTGTAGTAAACTTATTTCTTCTCAAGTGTTGAAAACTTAGAAGCTAAAAACCAGGAGACTTGGATGTATCTTTTGAGGGTTCTTTATTGAGCAAAAAGCTTGTTCGTTGCTGTAGTCTTCAAAGCTCGCTCGTCTCAAGTCTAACTAAAACATGATATATTTTTAGCTTATATTCATTTCAAAGGGGTGGAGTTACATCGAGGGGGGATACATTCTAAAACAAAGCATGCAAATGTAGGCATTACCAATCCAATGGAATCAGCATAAACTATTCAAATGCTGATAGTGGCCAGGAACTCTGGAGCCAAAAGCCATCCCAGAGCCATTAAAGAAAGTCTCCCCTACAGTTAATCCAATCAACCTAACGATTCAACATCTAGGCTGAAAGGTGAGAATCTCAGTGATCTGAGAAAACAGGAAAACAGGCCTAGTAGCAGGACAGGAAATTCTTGAAATCAGTCTACTAAACTTGATCAGTTTATACTATTGGAGTGGAAACCTAAATTAAACATTTGATAAATTTGTAACACGTCAATACGCTGAAACTTCATAAAGACATTAAATCATTGCTTATTGTTTTAAAAGTGGGTTGGATGTTTTGTTTTGGGTTTTTATCATAAGCTAAATATTAAGAATCACAAATCATGTAATTTTACATACTGTGCAAAGAAATGCCATAACTTATTATTCACATTCACACACGTTTATGAAGAATAATGCATTCATGACTTGATGTCTATATTTTAAACTCATTTATAAATTGTCTCTCATAGGCCCAAACCCAGCGGGAAGATTTCCCAGATCTGAATCCATGGAAAGGATATATTACAGAACAATGAACAACCCGAACCCAGGAAAATCTAGTGAAACGGATTAAAATCAAGAATATGTGATTTGTAAATTCTCTTGAACTTTATCTAACAGACAACAGTACAAAGAAAAATATCCAATGTTTTCACTGGCCAAATTAATTGTATTTTTGTAAATATAAACACATTTTTGAATTTGATGCTGAAACACTGCAAAAACATTAGGATAGAGGCAAAACTAGTGAAATGATTTTATAATATCCAAGTTAAACTATTGGGTGGAAAATGTTAAATTCTTAAATTTCTTAATATTCAACAATATTATTATTGTATTTTAAATATATTGTGTATATATATATATATCATTATTATTATTGGTCTGACTATATTGACATCACTGTTTTCTTCTAGATCTGCTGTATAGATAAACTAACTAAAGTTCTGAGCTGACTTCAGCTGGACTATAACTCTGTTTTCTTCAGATCTGTACAGCAGAAACACACTCGGTTGCATTATTCTCCTGTTATGTCTGTAAAGCTGCTGTAAAACACTCTGTATTGGTTTAAGGGCTGTATAAATAAAGGTGAGCTGAGAGGAGCACAAACCTAAGACTCGGTCTTTACTAGTAAAGATGTGTCATGGCTCAACACTTTGTGCCAAATTTCAGTTAAAGGAAAACTTTAGCTGATAATTTCCTCCCCCCATGTCATCCAAGATGTCCATGTCTTTCTTTTTTCAGTTGAAAAGAAATGAAGGTTTTTGATGAAAACATTCCAGGATTTTTCTCCATATAATGGACTTCAACAGGACCCAAACGGTTCAAGGTCCAAATGACAGTTTCAGTGCAGCTTAAAGGGCTTTAAACGACACCAGACGATGAATAAGGGTCTTATGTAGACAAACCATCGGCATTTCACAAATAAATAAAACAGTTTCAGTTTTATAAGCACAAATGCTGGCCTTGCTCTGTTCTGGGATGCGCGTTCGTAACGTTCGTTCGTGACCTTTTCAGCGTAATTGCGTATTACGTGAGTCACGAACGCGCATCACAGAACAGAACAAGGCCAGCATTGAAGAAAGAAAGACATGGACATCTTGGATGGACATGGGGGTGAGTGAATTATCAGCTAAAGTTTTTTTAAAAAGTGAACTAATCCTTTAATTGTTAAACAATTAAAAAATCAAATTTCCCAATTTGAGATTGCAAAGAATTTGTCTTTCACCATAATCTAACATACATCATTTTATGAAAAGGGGGGTCAAGGGGCTGTTCGCAATCTGACAGCGAAATGTGCTACGGGTATTTATAATTGCAACAGAATTCACTCCTGAGGGGGGACAGGATGGGCCTCACTGACGGGTGGGGGGGTCCAGGTCCACACGTAGCTACATACTGCATAACAGTATGGCAAAACATCCGTCTTGGCGAGTATAATAGAAAACGCAATCAGCTATGTCATAATAACCGAATTTAAACAGTTGAGAAAGAAATTGGATGTGTGTCTGTCTTTAGAGACTGGACGCATCTCTCCCAGTGTTGTCTTAAAGCGATAGTTCACCAAAAATTGTAAACTGTTGTCAGTAATTACTCTCCCTCATGTTGTTCAACACCGTAAGACTTTCGTTCATCTTCGGAACACAAATGAACATATTTGTGATTAAATCTGAGAGCTGGATCACTTCTCCTATAGGCTTCTAAGGGATTGAAACTTGCCGGCCCAGAAAAGTTATTTAAGAAATCGTTAAAATAGTCAGAGTGACTACAGTGCTCAATCTTAAGTTTATCAAGCGACGAGAATACTTTTTGAGCGCAAAAAACAAACAAAAATTACAACTTTATTCAAGTATTCATTTCCTTCTCTGTCGGCCTCGAGTGAGTTCATGTAGTGTAACAGCGCAGCGCTTAATACGTCACACGCAGGCTCACTATTGGCCGACGCTGGTCATGTGTGTGTGTGTGTGTGACGTACAACACAGAAGCGCTGCGCTGTTACACTACGTGAACTATCCCTTTAAACACGAGGCTAGCAGGGCACAAGCTACAGCGCTGGGCAGGTCTGAAGGATACAGACAAAGCCATAAACCAGGAAAGGGAAATATAATTAACCAGCTGCACAAATATGCTGTCAACAGTTCGTTTGTGGAAAGGAATAGAGAACACGTTAAAGTTGTAATAGATCTCGTTTTAATTTGTGCAAAACAAGACATTCCCTTGCGTGGGCATCGTGAAACTATAGAGGCACTGAACAACATTCTTACATTGTGATTGTCATGAATTATGTGGCTGTTGTTACTTTTTTTGGCCATGTGAGGTCCTCACTGTTCTTTTGTTGTTGTTTTATGCCTGCCACATGTTCTCATTATTGATTTATTAGTTTCACCTGAAGTGAGTTTGCCTCCTGCTTTTGGATTATTCACTGATTCTGACTAAGATAGTGGACTCTGACCTTTGCCTGGATTATAATTTTTGGGTTTGCCATTCCTGGTTGGCTACTTTTGCCCTGCTTTTCAAGTAAAGCCCTTGAGCATTTTGAGTCTAATACGCTACATTGTGGCACCGTGGTAGTGCTTTGCTCTGCTACACAGGAGACCTGGGTTCGATTCCCAGTCGGACGTATCAATGATTCCTGGCTATGCTATAGTGCCTGTACTACTGCTGCTTTCAACTCTTTTGAACTATTCTATTCTGAAATTTTATGATTTGCCTGAGAAAACATTGCCTAACGAGACACCGTTTTTAAAGCTAAAGTCTCCCTGTACATTCTTACAACGCAAACATCCTGGGGTACCTATTATGGCATTTAAAATGTTCCTAATATTGTTCTGGGAGTCCCCAACAACAGTTTTACATGCATACAATGACAAAAAAACACTTTTGTTGTCTTTTAATATGCATAATATGCACTTTCATTCCTGAGTCCATACCAAAACAAATGATTTTCATCGCCTTTCTCAGCACAGTCAACAGTCATAAGCAATCAGCTATTATCTACAAGGTATGGAATGTAAATAAATATATTACTTTATTGTAATACAAAGTCTTTACAATATTTGCAATGTCTCCATAAATAGTGATATGATTAACCATTAAGCAAACTGGTCTGTAAATACTTGTGGAATAAAAAAAATCTCTTTAGCATCATTCTGATGAAAAACGCCCCAACAACATCCATACCTTGAACACATTCTGTGCCGTGATATATGTGATATGCACCCCAAGCAAAACCTTCAAAGGCCAAAATAATAATGGAGCATGCTACCCTAACATCATCTGCATGCACATCAGGAGACACATTGTTAGGTTATGTTATGCTCCAACCTTTAGGGCTCATATACTGGGATCAATTCTGCAGCTGGAGGGAGTTCAAAACATACCATATGATTTTTGGAGGGCTCTTATTTTGTAATACAACCAGGGGCGTCAGTTTGGTTTGAAATGTGCTGGGGACAGAGACGCATTAGGAAGTGCATTTTCAAAAGTGCTGGGTACAATGACGCATAATTATTTTTCTCTCTTTCGCGCAGGTCATGTTTTGAAAGACGATGTCCTGCTTACTGATGTAAATAAAAAAAAGTATACAAAGATGTGATGATGTTTGACTAAAAATGCGATGGTACTTTAGGTTTAATTGGTGGTAAAATGAGTCGAATTCTTATGTAAATAAATGCATAGATCCGCCTATTTTATGTATGTAGAGCAATGGTCCAGTGGCAGAAATTTTTGCCAAGCGTGTCGGAGGTTCCGGGTTCAAATCCGCACTCGTTTATTATTTTTTCCCTCATCAAAACCGATAATGTTTATCAGTGGTTGTATATCAAGCAGGGACACGTTTGTTTGCATTTTGATTTGTGATTTAACCGGAATTAATAAAATCTCCGCAACGGATTGAAGCGCGTGTCCGAGTGAAGACAGTGCGGCGTGTGCGCGAGCCTCAAGAGAACACCCGCGCCACTCATCACAGCGGCAACGAGCACGTGATCACTAAAAAAACAACACATTTCAGCGCTAGATCGCCTCTTATTTAACAAACAAACGAAACGAATGCTCTGCTAGTTAACTGGAGATGTTTTATTTGTATTGGTACATCCGTGCCGTGAGATGTTTTAAAAGTGGTGTGGACAATATCGACCCTGGCAAAAAGTGGTGGGGACATGTCCCACCCGTCCCCCCCCCCCGTAATTGACGCCTATGAATACAACATCAGAATGTCCTGAAACAGAGCAAGGGACACTGAGAAGGTGTACTCTACAGCTGAGGTGAAATTGGGCTGTGGAAACTAGGATTTAAAAAAATTCAAAAAAAATCTGAATGTAATGCCAAAACAGTGTATTTATGAAATTTGGAGGGCTCTTCTTTTGGGATAGATAGATAGATAGATAGATAGATAGATAGATAGATAGATCTTTGATATATCGTCCTAATTTTCTTATCGACCTCACGATATCATTAAAAATGACCATTTATCGGCCGATATCAATATGTGGTCGATATATCGTGCATCCCTAGTTAAAAATCACCCGGTTAATAAATTGGCTAAATAGCTATAACTTGAAGGTTAATTTTTTAAGGTGAGCTGCACGATAAATGATTCCTTTGTCGAATGGAGTGAATTTCTTTAGGTCTGTATAATAAGACATTTTAAACAAAGTTGACTCCTCAATTTCCACGTTGTCAACATTCAACTCTCTGATATCCTTCAGTTTCAGTGTGGTCATGTGACACGGGATGTTTGAGCTTTGGGTTTTCATGAGCTGTATGCCAAAATCATCAGTATTAAAACAATAAAAGACCTGAAATATTTCAGTTGGTGTGCAATGAATCTAAAATATATGAAAGTTTGAATTTTTATCATTACATTATGGAAAATAATGAACTTTATCACAATATGCAAATTTTTTGAGAAGGACCTGTACAACATTAAAAGCATAAAGTCTAAAAGCATTAGAGAGTAACAAAATTTTAATAATTTATTTTAATAATAAAAGAGTAAGCCATTTATATTTTGATTGTTTATTGTTATTAATACTCCTGAGTGGATTTGGATGTTAACCTGCATCTCCATCTCTGTCTCGGTGTCTCCTCAAACTTGTTTGTGAACATAAACGTTTGTAACTCTCAAACTGCACATCGAATAGTTGTTTGAAAAATTGTTCTCATATTATTGCCTTCTTAAGACATCTTTGTTTTATGCCTCCATTTGTAAGTTGATTTAGATCAGTGTTTCTCAACCTCTCCTGCAGGGACCCCTCATTAGGAATTAGTCAATTAATCAATTAGTCAACTACTCATTAAGCCTTTAATTAATTGAATCAAGTGTGCCATTTCAGTGTTAAAACAGAAACATGGCCTGTCAGGGGGTCCCTGCAGGAGAGGTTGAGAACCACTGATTTAGATAAATGTCTGTTAAAATGAAGAACAGAAATTCTATTGACTGAAATGGACCTCAGTGTTCTTAAAAACAGTAAATGAACAACTGTGTTTATACATAAACCTTTAACCTAGAAACTAAATACTACAGAGGGCGAGAAAACGAGTTAGACCGGTTTCAGAAAATACTGACTGGGAACCAAAGCTACAAATAATCACGTGTGGAGAATCCAGCACTTGGTCTGTCAATAGCAGTGAATCTTGTGTGAGCATGTGTGTGCAGGTTTGTCTATAACACGGAAGGCCAAAATATTTAATAAATGCTGTCACTAGAACCATGAATATGTAGTAGCCTTGTCAAACCTCACTAGTTCAGAAGACTCATGAATCTACCAATTGAATTGCATTAATTAAGAAAATATGCATTTCATTAACCGTGCGTAGCTACATTTTAATGGATTGTATTTTTATGGGCTGAAATTTAACATGATTGTATATTTAAAACATTCCACACACATTTTCATTATTAAAAATTAAATAGGCCTACTCCATATTCACCCTTCAGATTTTACTTCAAATACTTAAATTCTGTTTAAAAACACAATGTATAATATTCGACAGGCAATTTTGGATCCATTTTATTTCCCTTTACAAATTCCACTGTTCAATTCAATATATTCACTGTGTCATGCAATAGAAGGAGACAAACAAGGTAAATAGCAGAGTACATATTTTATTTTGCAGATGTTTAGTTTGATGCTAACTTGGTTCCCTTTCAGCCGCTGATGTTAGACGTGTGGACTGATCGGGATCACGCTTAAGGAGCCTGTCCTCTTCAAGCTCTGTTAAAACGAGCCAATGCACATTGGCGTGCGCGATCTGCATCACACACTCGGGTGTAACAGAAGTGGACGCACACACTAGTTGTCGTTCGCTTCGGAGCCGATCGGTCTTCATGTCTGTGTCTCTGAAGAGTGTTATATTACATCGAGCGAGTGTGTCGGTGTTCCTCTGGAAGACTCTCCCAGTGCTGGTGTTTCTACAGCGAGTGCAGCGGTGATCGCCAGCTTTGACCACCCATTGGTCCAAAGACGGAATCCAACGGCATGGGCGAAGGGATAATACGTGTATGTCTTTTCAGCGCTCCGGTGAAGTTCACTTAATTTATTAGAATTTAGTTTCAATATTACTGTAGCTCTACACTTAATCTGACTCCAATTTTGACTGATAATCAAACTTAGATTGTGTTTCTTATTATAAAAGAATCATAAATATTGATTATGGTTTAATTTAGATATTTGATTATTCCGAGTATCCCATACTATCAATTATTCATTCATTAAGGGACCCAATGCCGCACAGAGTCACACACCGCGGGTTTACGTGGATCTCCCGGACACAGTCTTGGCAGTCTGATCTTGGTCAGAGGGTGCAGGGTTTGCTAATACCTCTTACGTCGGTTGCTAACTGCTCACTCATACAAAAAAGTGTAGTTTATTTAGCCACTTCTATACAACTTGCCAAGTCAGTGATCGACGGTAATCAAAAGGTCTTCAGATGACGTGCCTATACTGCTCCATGCGCCTTTAGTTTGACCTATCCTGGACACAGAGCTGCGGTAGCACCAGCCTCCTCATAATCTTACAAAATAATGATTTCAGAATACTTCAGAATAACTCAAGATGTAACATTTATTTGTCAGGTAAAAATGTATCATGCCAATTACACAAGTAATTAAAGCCCTTTGAAGCTGCACTGAAACTGTCATTTGGACCTTGAACCGTTTGGGTCCTGTTGAAGTCCATTATATGGAGAAAAATCCTGGAATGTTTTCATCAAAAACCTTAATTTCTTTTTGACTGAAGAAAGAAAGACATGGACATCTTGGATGGCATGGGGGGAGTAAATTATCAGCAAAAGTTTTTTTTTAAAGTGAACTAATCCTTTAACGGCGTAGACTGACACGCGGAATCTCACATCATACACGCGGATAGCTCAAAATGCGTATAGATAACATGTTGTTTACATATATGTTTACGCAAAGTCATGATGTCATGTTGTTGTGTGTGTGTGTGTGTGTGTGTGACATGAGTTCACTGTTATTACGGAGTCATGAATGACCAGCAGATGGAGCTGTTACTGTAAAAACACAGATGATCTCTCATTTCAGACACTTATAAAGAAATGGAAAAGAAAATCACTTTGTTTTACGGTCAGCAATATGATAACACTTTCCCTGCAGGATTAAATAACTTATAGTCCAGTTCCCCAAGCAATTCTGCTAAACCAAATGAACTTTAACATCAATTTAAACAATAAATTAGGACAGAAAACAGGTTGATCTGCTTGAAAACATGTTTTAATGAAGTAATTATGAAAAAATACATATTTTTGATAGGGTCAGCAGAGAAGGCCCGGCTGGCTCTGACGGCACACCACTGCAACTCTGTAACCATTAGGCCATAACTGCACCCATGTAATCATGTCCATGCATAACGAAACTTAGTGTATTTACTAGTTGCCATATCAACACTATATAGAGGGACATTTTTAGTTTGTCTTGTATATTTTTTTGATTAAATCAGCGTGTTAATCTGTCATATGGTCATGTTACAATGTACCCCACCTATGGGGCATGTTGTCACATTTCACTTCCATTCTTTCAGGGTAAATCAATGAAAAATTATAAACTATATTAATGAAATAAAACCACATAATTATACTTGACGTGTGAAATTAATGTTGGAAAAAAATAAATACTCTGAACCCCAAGTGAATTTACACAAACTGATAAAGTCAAAAAGTGTTAGGTTGTGCCCTACTTAAAGACACTTCCTTACAATAATTTATGCATTTTAAAGTTCAATTCGATTTTAGTCAGACAGTGAATAAATATCGCCAACGTGAGGCTTTAATCACAATTTTTTTTTTTTAAATGTCTGTGTAAACAAAGTGATAAAGTTTTGAAGTTGTTGGTTAGGCCTATTAGACGTGTGAGTTAGTGTTCAATGTATATTTATGCATTTGACAGATGCTTTCTTGTGACTTTTTGCATCCAAGATATACATTTTATCTTGTAGCCTCAAAGGTCAATGCCCTTGCGAATTGAAAGCGATATTTTCCTTTTTGGTCACCCGAGTTTCACACGGAAAAGTCTTACTTCAACAAACCCAGAATGGCTTTTCACATCCACATCAGGGTCAATAAAAAAAAAAATACGATTAAAGTATTAGGTGTGGCTTCATCGAGTTATAAATTTGAGAAGTTCACCATTAGAGATCTGAAGAGAAAAGTATTAAGTTTGTTTCCCGAAGTAAACTGTATTACGATGCAGCAGACACAAGGGGATCCATTCACAGCATTTATTAGAGTAGTCAAACAGGCAGGGATCAACAACAGCAAACAGGGCAATGGAGACAAGGCAGAGACAAACCAGATCCAAGCAAAGGGTCAAGGCAGGCAGAGAGAATCAGAGTCCAGTGAAACAGTCCAGGGTCAGGGCAGGCAGAGAAGGGTCAGCAATGATAACCAATCCACAGGAATCAAAACTCGGGAGGATAATGCTCAGAAATGCAGTGTAACACTTAAACAAGACTTCACAGTGAGTGAATGAATGAACATGGTATAAACAGACAGACTAACAGGATGATGACACAGGTGAATGTAATCAGTGAATGAGGTACAGGTGAATGTGATCAGTGATGGTGAGTCTGGGCAGTGAGTTGTGGGAAATGTAGTTTGTGAGTAATAGTCTTATCTGGAGTGCCCTCTGGTGGCTCTCAAGGGCACTCCAGCTGGTGACCGTTACATAGCCCCCCCTTTAAGGAGCGGATTCCAGACACTCCTCAAATTGTCCAGGAGGGAGGTGGATCGGAGGCGGACCTGGGGGTGGGATGGAGGGCCAGGCCCGTGGAGCGGAAGAGGACCTGGAGATTGCGATGGAGCAGGCTGTGCAGGCGACCAGGGTGGAGCAGGCGACCCCTTTGGGGGGCCAGGGCAGAGAGGACCCCTCGGGGGGCCAGGGCGGAGAGGACCCCTCGGGCGGAAACGTCCCTTCGGGTGACCATAGCGGAGACCTCCCCTCGGGCAGCCATGGCGGAGACCTCCCTTCGGACGGCCACGGAACAGGGGCAGGCATCCACCCAGGAACAGTCATTAGTTGCTCTGGAACAGACCCTGGCTCAGGACTAGGAACTGATACCTGCTCAGAATCAGAAACAGACACAGACACCGGTTCAGGAATAGACTCTGTGACGACGGCCATCTTGTCCGTAGACACTGGCTCGGAGGCGGCCATCTTGTCCATAGACACTGGCTCGGCGAACGTGACGTGAACAGCCTCTGGCTCGGAGTGCATGACGTGAAGGAACTCAGGCTCTGGCTGGGCAGACGGGACGTCAGCAGGCTCTGGCTGCACGTGGCGCTCTGGCTGGACGTGGCTGACGTGAAGCGTCTCTGGCTGGGCAGAAGTGACGTGAAGCGTCTCTGGCTGGGCAGAAGTGACGTGAAGCGTCTCTGGCTGGGCAGAAGTGACGTGAAGCGTCTCTGGCTGGGCAGAAGTGACGTGAAGCGTCTCTGGCTGGGCAGAAGTGACGTGAAGCGTCTCTGGCTGGGCAGAAGTGACGTGAAGCGTCTCTGGCTCGGCGGTCCCTGGCTGGACGGTCCCTGGCTGGACGGTCCCTGGCAACGCCCCCTCAGCAGTAGAGAGCTCGGGGAATTCTGCTAAGATGTAACGAGAGTCCGGGGAATCAGTTGAGGTGTAGCAGAACTCTGGTTCAACAGGTGTTAGAAGTTCATGGGAACCCTCATCCGCAGGGCCCACAGAAAAGGATGAGCCGCTTATCCTCAGGGCGAATTCAATTAATTGACATTAAGTCCATTGAGGGGTGTTGTCAGGCATGAGATAATTTAACATGTTCTCAAGCCCATGTCGGAAACTATCCTTTAAGACTGCATCGTCCAAATCTACCCCATGGCAGAGCTCACAAAACTCTTCAACACATTCCTCTATAGATCGGTTACCTTGGCTGAGGCGGAAGAGACTGATTAGTGGGTCCATGGTGGGTCTCGGTTTCTTCTCGGCTGCTGGATCTGAAAGGGCGAAGTCTTCTGTTACGATGCAGCAGACACAAGGGGATCCATTCGCAGCATTTATTAGAGTAGTCAAACAGGCAGGGATCAACAACAGCAAACAGGGCAACGGAGACAAGGCAGAGACAAACCAGATCCAAGCAAAGGGTCAAGGCAGGCAGAGAGAATCAGAGTCCAGTGAAACAGTCCAGGGTCAGGGCAGGCAGAGAAGGGTCAGCAATGATAAACAATCCACAGGTCAAACACAGGAATCAAAACTCGAGAGGATAATGCTCAGAAATGCAGTATAAAACTTAAACAAGACTTCACGGTGAGTGAATGAATGAATATGGTATAAATAGGCAGACTAACAGGATGATGACACAGGTGAATGGAATCAGTGAATGAGGTACAGGTGAATGTGATCAGTGATGGTGAGTCCGGGCAGTGAGTTGTGGGAAATGTAGTTTGTGAGTGATAATAGTCTTATCTGGAGTGCCCTCTGGTGGCTCTCAAGGGCACTCCAGCTGGTGACCGTTACTGGTAGGTTGACGCTTTCTTTCAGTCTTCACATTTAAAGACATTGGAATAGAAAATGTTTTTACCCACTTAATCTCTCTGCGTTTGGGTTTATATTTCTTGTCAGATCCAGAAAGGCTGAGAGTGATTTTCGGTCAGAATGAGCTAGAAGACAATCAAACATTTGGATCGTGCAACATTGAACATCTGTCTCTCCTGGTCATCGTGCTCAGGACTCCTGGTGGAGGAGGAGGAGGTTCGACTCTTTTACACTTTGCTGTTAAGTTAATTTTCTGACCGAAACCACAGTTTGTTAAATAAATACAAACTCTACATTTCAAAATGCTAAAAACCTTTTTCTATATACACTAACTCTATCAAAACACTGCAAACCTGTTTACAAATTGAATCATTCGGTCAAAACACTAGCACTCATTTTCTATCCAACATGAACACATAGTCAATCATAGCGCAATGACTGTCAAAATACTAACAGTTGGCACAAAAACTGCATTACTTGACATGTTTCAGTTCTATCTGTATAGAACATACAGTATGAAATCCAATTTTCCATGAATCCATGAATTCATGGTTCATTAGATAGATAGTATGTGTACAACATAATATCTAAATATGAAGGAGTCATTAATAATAATAATAATAATAATAATTCATTACATTTATATAGCACTTTATCTGCGACCTCAAAGCGCCTTACAAGGAAGGGGGGAATCTCCTCAACCACCACCAATGTGCAGCATCCACCTGGATGATGCGACGGCAGCCATATTGCGCCAGAACGCTCACCACACACCAGCTTACTGGAGGAGAGGAGACGGTGATGAAGCCAATCAGTATATGGGGATGATTAGGAGGCCATGATGGGCAGAGGCCAATGGGCAGATTTGGCCAGGATGCCGGGGTTACACCCCTACTCTTTCGAAAGACATCATGGGATTTTTAATGACCACAGAGAGTCAGGGCCTCGGTTTAACGTCTCATCCGAAGGACGGTGCTCTTTGACAGTATAGTGTCCCCATCACTATACTGGGGCGTTAGGACCCACACAGACCACAGGGATAGCACCCCCTGCTGGCCTCACTAACACCTCTTCCAGCAGCAACCTGGTTTTCTCATGAGGTCTTCCATCCAGGTACTGACCAGCTCAGCCCTGCTCTGCTTCAGAGGGGACCAGTCTTGGGCTACAGGGGGATATGGCTGCTGGCAATATCAATACTTTATAGAATGTACAACTGAATAAAAAACAGTAAGTGACAGAATTGCTGCAGTAAAGGCTTTATTAGCAATATGAAATTGCTACTAGTGATCAACAAAACGAAACAAAAAAGAGAAACATACATGGCCTTTGGTTTAAAGTGTGCAAAAATAAACCAAAAGGACAGAAAAAAAGGCACAGAAAAAAGTCCTGTTCTAATCGATACGATCTTCAGCATTTGGCCACATGTTCTCGTCTACATCACATCGTATGTTGTCTCTCGCTATACACCTTGGATAGAAACGCTTGGCATGCCTTATCCACCCCTTATCCACTCCAGCCAGCATCCATGGCATCGAGGAGGGACATTTGGTCTTGAGGCAGATGATCATAAACTTTCTACCTCCAAGCAGAAAGAAATTCCTCAATGGGGCAGAGGAAAGGAGAGTACGGAGGAAGAAAAAGGGAAATCATTCTTGGATTTTCTGCAAACCAGTTTGTGATTGCATGTGAATGGTGGAATGCTACATTGTCCCATGTAATCACAAATGTCCTCATGTTTCCTCCCACCTGTTCTGCTTCTGGCACCAGTTGTTGGTGGAGGTCGTCTAAAAGAAGGCACTCTGTGTTGTAGGGACCAATCTGGCTTTTCTACAGGGCCAAACCAGCACTTGACTATACCTGGTCAAGTGTCTTGACCATGCTGGTGGCCAGCAGTTACTGTAATACAGTAAATAGCCACTGCATTGATAGCCCTCATGAAATGCATGACTTACCTGTTGGTTTGTTGAAAAATCCGAATAATGGAAGCAACGGTTGACCGTCTGAGATTAGGCTGGACTCTTTCACCAGCCTCTCTCAATGATAGACCATGGTTTATCACATAGTCTATGATGGTGGCTCTGATTTCATCCGTGACAACAGTTCTTACTCCCCTTTGAACAGCACCACGCATTCTTACTCCTCTTCCCCTAGCTCTCCTTCTCCCTCTCCCTTTCCCTTGTCCTGGTCAAACTAGTCCTCTCCCTCGTCTAACTAGTCCTCTCCATCGTCTAACTAGTCCTCTCCATCGTCTAACTAGTCCTCTCCATCGTCCAGGCATTTTCTTTCTTTTTCCTCTGTTTGGTTCTGTGTTGATTTTAACAAAACTAATCCAAAGAGTGCCTTTTTATTGTGTATGTCCATGTAATGGAAAGTCTTCAACATCTGGCTATGTCTCTGATTGAGATTGGAATCAGCTATTTCTTACTGTAATGATCAGTCATTTAAAAATGGTTATGAGCTGTTTGAATTTTTTTTTTCAATATTTGTTTCAATACTTTTGAGCTGATATTGTTGAAGTAGAGGCTTTATACTGTATCTATGGTTTGGAACATTAGGTCTTCGTTTCTGGCAAGCTGCATTAAAGCATTTGTAAAAAAAAGACTATAAAGATCCATGATTTTGGTATCGGGTATGCTTATATGTAAAGAAGATGTAGGCATTCTAGAAACGTGTTAATTGACAGTATTTTGTGTGAAAACAACATGAATTGTGTTAATGGCAGGGGCGTTTCTAGGTTTTAAAAACATCAGGGGCTGAGGTGGGTAATAAGATAACATGATTCGATACAGAGAATAATGCAGGGGGCAGACTGGTTAAAAAAATCCATCTCTGGCACTGTAACCATAGCCTGGTAATACCAGACTCTGCTACTTCACTTTGCTTCGTAGACAGAGTCTGGAATAGCATAATAGAGAAGTGTTTTCTCTCTCGCTAGGGGGCGCGTACTGAAGTTTAAAATCATTGGTTACCCGTAAGCCAATCAGATAAGTTTATTTATGACGTATGTTATGCGCCGACACAGCCGCATCGAAATACAGACATCATGCATCGAACTCAAATCTATGATCGAACTTCCACTGTAAACACTTAATGATGCGAAATACCGGAGTGAACATGGCTGTAAACGACTTTTTTGATCGGTGAGTGATGTAATAGAATGACTGCTGCGAGAGAGAGAGAGAGAGAGAGAGAGAGAGAGAGAGAGAGAGAGAGAGAGCGAGAGAGAGAGAGAGAGAGAGAGAGAGAGAGAGCGAGAGAGAGAGAGAGAGAGAGAGAGCGAGAGCGAGAGAGAGAGAGAGCGCCCCGGCTGCGCCCGCGCGCACTCTCACGTCTTCAAACAACACGAGCGCTGTCTTACTCTCTCTCCCTCGCGCATATTAATCAAAATCAATCGACAAGATAGTAAAAGGTCGGATGACCGCGGTTTCACGTGGAGCATTTGGAGATTTTTAGAGATTAGAGACTCTTGGAACAACATCTCAATGAACAACATCTCAACTATAAAGGCCTGCCTGTCTCATATAACGTTAGACGCCTGTCTCAAGTAGGCTAAAAGCCGGTGCAGTTCGACGATTTGGGCAAATAAAAGCCCCGGCTATTATTTGAAGTTTTACGGTATTTAAGACCTGGAAAAGAAAGGAGACACTGACCTGTCAAAAGGCTCCCCAGTTTCTCGCTGACGATCGGTAATAGTTGATAAATTAAACTTTTCCCAAAGGGAGTAGGGCCACAACATCACCTCCATTCAAAATGTTTAATACACACTCTTCTTGTTCGGGCTTCAGTTTGCTAATGCCGGGAATATTCTCCACAACAGAGCGAATTGCATCCGCGGTCGTTTTCGATTTCCCTGACCTAATCTTAAACTCGGCGCTTAGCGTCTACGTCACGGCTCTCAGCCCGCCCTCTGTTCGTTGATTGGCCCGGCTGTTTTCAGGCCGGTGGAAAACTGAAAGATAGGATGCTATCTCAGACTGACTACAGGAGCGAAATGAAATTAGCGGAAGTAGGAAGTCTGACGTAGTCAGGCTACTGTAACCACACCAGCCCACAAAACCACACAGTCACGCACATTCAAATGTGAGGTAGTTAGGAGGGTTTGGGGGCATACTCGTGTGTGCATTTTAAGGTGCTTGAAGGTAAAAAAAAATTGGATAACAATAGCTTTAAAAGCATGTCAGTGGGCAGTAGCATAAATTATTTGTCAAGCAGATAACAGATTCTTAAATATGAGAATGAGGATAAATGTTGAAATGAATGATCCACACTTGGAAATGCAGAAGGTTTCTGCTTATTGTTGACAATACACAATCACATATTCCAAACAGGAATGGCCTTAAATGAGACATATTTCAAGGATTATTTTGCATAGATGTTAGGCTACATTTCAATCAAACACCAGTGCAAACTTTTTGTGTCCAGAGGCAAATGAGAAATGTATATATTAGCATTAAAGATTGGTTTCAGCAACTTGTTTCTTTCTTAAGTTAATCAATGTTTTTGGCACTAATCAGTTCAATTAAAGTTAAATTTTTCACTCAAAAAGACAGTCACTTGTCACCACCTACTGGTTTAATGATGCAGGTTGGGCAAACACAGACAGGCGGAGTGATACAAACGGTGAAAAGGCTGATACTGGTGAAATATTCTAACACATTCGAGGACCATACAAATATATATACTTATACATTTTATAAATATATATTTATACTTATGAATTGTGCTTATAGTTTCTGTAATTAGCAAAGAACATCTGTGTTAAATAGGAATACATTGTAATTATGTTAATCAAGCTGACTAAATCACATGACTGCGCAGCAGTTAACAATAAAAATACAAAATAATTTAAAACAAAGACAAGCTCATTATACAAAGGAAATAATATTACAGATCTAGACAAATTGGGTTGCTTATATACTTAAAAGAATGTCATGACCGATCATTTAGGCTAGGTGTATTTTTCAAATTTTTGGTCACAAAATAAATACAAAAATATGACACAAGTAGGCTAAGTTTTGATGACTTTGTTTGCAATATTGATAAAATGTTAGAATATTAATAATGAAAAATTAGCCAAAATGTGTAACATTTATGTAGCCTACAAAGGAATACAAAACCCTTTTGGTTATTTCAATACTTAACTGACGACAGAACACGACAGTACATGCTCGTAGTTTATTTTGCGTGATACAGGCCCGCTGCATTTGCGCGTGATATTGAAGAGTCCGCGCCGCGAGCACACGGCTGATAGGAGAGGACAGTTCGTTTTTCTGAGTTTTACTGATATAGCTATAGCCTGACAACATATGGTCTGACAGATGACTGTGCTGCGGTGCTGACTGCGTTATTTATATATATTTTTATTACTGTGAGATTGTTTGCTGTTGCGCGCAGATCCTGGGCCCGGTTTTTCAAAAGGTTTAATCTGGATAAAATTGATCCGGATTTAGTTATCCTTTTTTTTGCGATCCGTGATCACGTAATCCAGCTTACTTTTGAGCCAGTTTTTCAAAGCAACATCGGATTGGATCCGGATAGGAACTTTTCAGGATCACCAAATCTGGATAACCAGTGCTCAAACAGGATAGGAAATCACAATGTAGAACTATAGATATGTAAAGAGCAACAAGTTGACAAAACAAGTAACAAACACTGTACATTGAGGATATTTATAACAAGTTTCAAATATAGATGTATTGAATTAAAAAAAAAGACTTAATGTCAATAGCTACTTAATCCATGTTTTGGATTTAAAAAATCAGTGATTGCCATTCTTTGCATTTTTTTGGTTATTCTGTAATCATTGCATGCATCACTAATAAATATTCTTAAAAAAAATATATTTTCGATTGTGATGAATTTATCAATTAGTGACAGAATAAAATGTATTGTTTTTGGTCAATTTTGACAGCTGTTTGGGGGATTATTTTATGAGGCCAAACTCTTTCTACTTTGCTGTAGGCCTATACTGAAAGGGTGAATACGTTAAAGCCTACCTAATCACTGTGGCCTGACGGATGAACAATTTAAATTAAAACCTTATGAATAAATAGGATATCTTGTAAGATACTGCATGATCCAAATATAGTATTATTTGATAAATTTTTAAAGTTTTCATTACATTTTGGGCATGAAATCCACGCTGAATCCACCCTTCTGATGGGATCAGTTTAATCCAGATTTTTTGGATCAAAGTGATCCAAATCCAACAAAAAAGTTCTGAAAAACCCAAACTAAAGGTTTGATCCGGATCAAAACCAAGATTGGATTACGTGATCTAATCCGATTATGTAATCCGTTTTTTCTTTTGAAAAACCCATTTTCAAGATTTGATCCAATCCGTTATCCAAAATCCTATTGGATTACTTTTGAAAAACCGGGCCCTGGAGATATTCTAGGATAGCCTGAAATCACTCACTCTGTGTGAGAGACATATTTCAACAATCATCAGTCAGAGACAGCAGCAAAGCCAAAGCACAATGAAATAAGGCAACTTATGATTTCGGGGGTTTACATAGGCTATTGTCCGGTTTCATATTTGTCAGTCGACTTTTCAAAATGCATTCGGGGCTGCACTCAAAACATTCGGGGCTGACGCCGCCCCTGGTTAATGGTATGGTCACAACAGACAAATGTTGTGCCAGTTGTGTTCAGAGTTTTGAAAATGTGATTACAGATTGGACAAAATGAATGTTAGCAATTGAAAAAAAAACTGTATTGACAAATATACCTTCATAAATTATTTGTTTTAGGAAACACTTAAAAAAAACATACATATCCAGTCAGTGCATTATAGGATATACTATTTATAGTTTTTTCAGAAAAACTTAAACATTATGAAACAATTTAAGAACTATTCTTAAAAGGCAAATAATAAACTGTTGTTTTGGCCAGCATAAATTGTAATTGAAACATAAGGAAAACAAACTTTTCTTGTTTCATAGTTCAAAATGAACAATGTAAATTTCTTAGTTATTAGAGCAGATATCATTTTGTTTATCATTAAATAGAGTTGGATGACACTGACACAAAATAAATATTTTTAAATAAGCAACCTGATTCTTTATGACTGAGTTGTTTATGACTGATGTTCTGATCTTTCTCTCTCTCATATATTGTCTCTTTTATCAAAACAAAAATTTTGATTGAGAGTATTGGTACTACAGTTTATTGGTATAATACAGGCTTATATTTCCTTCTACACACATTAACACATTTAAACACATTGTTTCTGGTTATGTATGCAAACATATATTTATGATTATTAGTATATCTTGTGTGGTCATAATACAGACTTTTATTGACATGAATACATTTAATTCCAATCTTTTATGATAGTTGATTATCATTCTGTTCTCATGCAGAAACAATGCAGGATAATACATTCAGTTTCTCTATATCATAAAGCATCTTCATCGTGTGTAAATGTTCTTTGGTTGTATTCTTCACAGTCTTGTTTTCATTAGGCTACATTAAAAGCTACATTATAAAAGACAATATTGCACATGCACTTCAGCAGACACTATAATGATTGCGTTTATATTATCCATATCATATAGTTTTATTAATATACAATGTCTAACAAATGTGTCAACATAAATATTGTATTAAACTCATTGGTACTGTGTTCACTATGGTACTATGGTCTCATCTGAATGTTCAGGCTGAACTGAAACACAGCATTAAATAATAAACGTCAAGTGAATCATATTAAAGTAGTCACTAACGATTACAGATTAAATGCATAAAAATGAATAGTTCACAATAAAAAAAAAGAATGTAAATAGCATCATCTTGTATGTGGACTTCAGGCGAATAGAGAGTAAATGAGACACACCTGACTAAGATCATCAGCTCTTGATCAGAGACTCTCGACTGAACTGTGTGTGTCAGATACAGTGTTATATCTTCTGGACACATGCTGTCCATTTCCACAGAGACATTTACAGCAAAACAACACCCAGGCCACATTCTGCTTATTTAATGCTCAGTTTACTGTACATTTGTTCCTGAGATGTTGTTCTGCTCTGGTGTTCATTTAGTGACTTTGGCAAGAACCATTCCCGCTAAGAACAAAATGTTTACAATGTTATCAAATGACAGCAACAGAAAAACTGAGTGTAAAATTGTAAATTGTTTTGGGAAAACTCCCTAAACTCTAAAAATGAGCAAAAGATGAAAGGGTAAAATAGAAAAACCTCTTACTCATTTGGAAGTTCAGTTGCTGTAACAAAACATTAAAAGCAAAGTCAGAATAATTAAATTGTCATTTGATAATGTTTATGCAGCAAAATCAAATGATACTCACTGTGTTTGTACACGAGTAGATAGGCAGATCTGTGAAAAAATATTCAGTTTATAATCCATTCAAGTAACAAATCTAAAAATATATCAAACTCACAAATGCAGTTGTATAGAGCAAATCTGGTACCTAGTTGAAATCGATGATTTATTTTGCGGCAGAAAAAGACTGGTTTCTTTCGAAAGCATTTCATCAGGGACCTTTGAAAAAAGTTTTGCAGAAACATAAAATGTGAAAAATTCTCCACACCACTGATATACTGTATTACACATACTATATTTTCAGAAATATATATATATATATACACAGTGAAGAAAATAAGTATTTGAACACTCTGCTATTTTGCAAGTTCTCCCACTTAGAAATCATGGAGGGGTCTGAAATTGTCATCGTAGGTGCATGTCCACTGTGTGAGACATAATCTAAAAAAAAAAAAAAATCCAGAAATCACAATGTATGATTTTTTAACTATTTATTTGTAGGATACAGCTGCAAATAAGTATTTGAACACCTGTCTATCAGCTAGAATTCTGACCCTCAAAGACCTGCTAGTCTGCCTTTAAAATGTCCACCTCCACTCCATTTATTATCCTAAATTAGATGCACCTGTTTGAGGTCGTTAGCTACATAAAGACACCTGTCCACCCCACACAATCAGTAAGAATCCAACTACTAACATGGCCAAGACCAAAGAGCTGTCCAAAGACACTAGAGACAAAATTGTACACCTCCACAAGGCTGGAAAGGGCTACGGGGAAATTGCCAAGCAGCTTGGTGAAAAAAGGTCCACTGTTGGAGCAATCATTAGAAACTGGAAGAAGCTAAACATGACTGTCAATCTCCCTCGGACTGGGGCTCCATGCAAGATCTCACCTCGTGGGGTCTCAATGATCCTAAGAAAGGTGAGAAATCAGCCCAGAACTACACGGGAGGAGCTGGTCAATGACCTGAAAAGAGCTGGGACCACTGTTTCCAAGGTTACTGTTGGTAATACACTAAGACGTCATGGTTTGAAAGCATGCATGGCACGGAAGGTTCCCCTGCTTAAACCAGCACATGTCAAGGCCCGTCTTAAGTATGCCAATGACCATTTGGATGATCCAGAGGAGTCATGGGAGAAAGTCATGTGGTCAGATGAGACCAAAATATAACTTTTTGGTCATAATTCCACTAACCGTGTTTGGAGGAAGAAGAATGATGAGTACCATCCCAAGAACACCATCCCTACTGTGAAGCATGGGGGTGGTAGCATCATGCTTTGGGGGTGTTTTTCTGCACATGGGACAGGGCGACTGCACTGTATTAAGGAGAGGATGACCGGGGCCATGTATTGCGAGATTTTGGGGAACAACCTCCTTCCCTCAGTTAGAGCATTGAAGATGGGTCGAGGCTGGGTCTTCCAACATGACAATGACCCGAAGCACACAGCCAGGATAACCAAGGAGTGGCTCTGTAAGAAGCATATCAAGGTTCTGGCGTGGCCTAGCCCGTCTCCAGACCTAAACCCAATAGAGAATCTTTGGAGGGAGCTCAAACTCTGTGTTTCTCAGCCACAGCCCAGAAACCTGACTGATCTAGAGAAGATCTGTGTGGAGGAGTGGGCCAAAATCCCTCCTGCAGTGTGTGCAAACCTGGTGAAAAACTACAGGAAACGTTTGACCTCTGTAACTGCAAACAAAGGCTACTGTACCAAATATTAACATTGATTTTCTCAGGTGTTCAAATACTTATTTGCAGCTGTATCTTACAAATAAATAGTTAAAAAATCATACATTGTGATTTCTGGATTTTTTTTTTTAGATTATGTCTCTCACAGTGGACATGCACCTACGATGACAATTTCAGACCCCTCCATGATTTCTAAGTGGGAGAACTTGCAAAATAGCAGGGTGTTCAAATACTTATTTTCTTCACTGTATATATATTATAAAAACAGTATGTTTATGACTTCTGACTACTGAAAAATCAGCAAATTTTAAGACTTTTTAAGCCTGACCACATGAAATTATTACAAATCTTAAAGTGGGGCAGTCGTGGCCTAATGGTTATAGAGTCAGACTTTTGTGTGTTTTTTGTGTGTGTGTGTGTGTGTGTGTGTGTGTTCACTACTCACTAATCCTAATGTGTGTGCACTAACTGTGAGGGGTTAAATGCATCTGACAATTCATGAGGAATGGTATGATTTACCCAGTCTCATGAAAGTGCGTATCTATACCACGCCATAAAGTGCGTATCATATGCACGCGAAAACTGCGTATCTTATACATGCAAAAACTATTTTTGGCGTATAAATGCCACGATAAATAACATTCGTTGTATAGACGCACTTTCATGAGATCGGGCTGGATTTACCACATCTGTCCCTCAACTCAACTTTTATTTATAAATCACTATCAAAACCATTAGAATAGACCAAAGTGACTTCACATGTCACTATCACTGTGCTCAAGTGAATACATTTTAATTCATGTTCGTAACCATATTTTGACGTCAATATATACCTGAAAAACATGGCTGTCATCACATCGATACCATTTTCCATTGTCAGATTTAATGTCAGCATTGTAGTGTCCATCTTTTAGTGTACCATAAAGGTTTATTATGGCATAAAGCTCATAGTTGTTGGAGGAAACCTGCAGAGTAACAGAAATCATGTTCTTCATGTCAAATAAACATTAACAAATGATTTTGAGAGAGTGTGATTTTTCTATATATATAAAAAAAATATATTCAAAAATATTCAAAAAATACAAAGAAAAGGATTCTCGACATGCAAAGGTAGTGGTCAACCCATATATTACCAAGCCCAATACATTTGGTGTTTTTCATTATGCTGTTTAAATGTACTGTTATATATATGGGTCATTCTACGAAAATGGTGGCTTTCCTGTCCCAGGCTTAACCACCAGGAAAAACACTTAAAAGTGTCAGATAACGACACAAAATATCTGTTTTTTGTTTTAATGAACAATTGTTATATTTATTATATGAAATATTTATTATTGTTAATAAAACATATGTAAGACAGTTATATTGAAAAGCAATTTTTTTATATATTGTATAATACGGTCAGTACCATGAAATTGGCTTGTCCCTCGGGTCAGGAGTCGTTGTTTAGTGACATATTTTGAGTTGAAAAATATATTTTTCTCCCCCTTTAAATGTCATTATACAAATGAAAGTAGTATAGTTATTTAGTGGATTATTTAAAAAACTAAAATATCAACTAAATATTATAAATAATTTACAGGGAATACCTGTCCCTCAATTTCATGTCACTGGTGTTACAATTTATAAAAAACATCACTTTGAAAAAAGGCAACATCCTTGCCAACTTCTTCCTGGGTCAAAGGTTCATTGGAGCAGGGCTGTTTTAAAAAGCACATGGTGAGTGTTCACTCTCTCTTCATCTTTTAGCAATTTGAAAAATAATTTGATAATTTCATGCGAGGACTTAAGATGCGTCACTGGTGTTCCACAGTTTATAGTAAGGGGAAAGGAAATTTGATTAAAATAATTTTTCAAATTGCAAGATTAAGTGATTTATTTACAATTTAAGAAGTGTAGTTTGAGCTACTGTGGCCGCCATCTTAGATATCCCATCTTGTCTGCAGATTTGTCACTGGTGTTATTGTCACTGGTGTTATTGTCACTGGTGTTATTGTCACTGGTGTTACTGTTGCTGCTGGTAACACCAGTGACATGACGATTACACCAGTGACAATCAATAACACCACTAACATTTTTCTCAACATAAGATTTCATAAAAGCCTCAACAATTATATTAATAAAGACTTTTTAGCATTTTATTACTGTTTCAATATTGTACAAACATAATATGGCTTTCCTTTTGACAGGTGGTGAAATTAAGTGCTGCTGAAAAGCAAAAACTCTACAGACAGTGCAGGGACCCTGACCCAGACTGCAGAGATTTTTGGGTAACACTTTATTTGAAGGGGTGTGCATAAGACTGATATGACACTGTCATAAACATGACATAACACCTGTCATGAACATGAAGGAGTCTTTATGAATGTTTATGACTGTTGTCATTAAGTGTCATTCGGTAAATTATGACACTTTTAATGCAAAGTTGACATTGTTTAAAATGTCTTTGTTATGACAACTTGACATTAACAAAGACAAAAAATGTCTTGATTATGACAACTTGACATTAACCAAGAAATCATAACCTGTCAACCTGTCACAAATATGTCATAACAGGTCTAATTATCAAACTTGTCGCATTTGACAGTGTAATAACCCTTAATGACATCTTTATAACTAGTACAATGTGTTCCACTTTACTTGAGGACAAGTAAAATATTCATGACACAGTTATAATGGTGTCATGACGGCCAAAGTTGTGACAGGTTGACAGGTTATGATTTCTTGGTTAATGTCAAGTTGTCATAACAAAGACATTTCTGTCTTTGTTAATGTCAAGTTGTCATAATCAAGACATTTTTGTCTTGGGTAATGTCAAGTTGTCATAACAAAGACATTTTAAACAATGTCAACTTTGCATTAAAAGTGTCATAATTTACAGAATGACACTTAATGACAACAGTCATAAACATTCATAAAGACTCCTTCATGTTCATGACAGGTGTTATGTCATGTTTATGACAGTGTCATGTCAGTCTTATGCACACCCCTTCAAATAAAGTGTTACCGATTTTTTTAAATCTGAAATTATTTGCAATGGAAAATATTACTAATAAATGGATACAAATTCTTTTGAAATATTCTTAAGTTATGTCATTGGTTTTACATTGCGTCACTGGTGTTACTGCATGGCATGTGTTCTGGCATCAGAGTTGCCCAGTTTCTAGATTATGGATTTTGTACCTACAGTAACTGTTGCTGCATTCATTAGTAAGCATTTTAAAGATATGATCATTAAATTTTGATCACTCAACCTCAATTATTTCTAATGTTACAACAAAAAACACAATGGTAGAAATAAAAAATGTCACACAATAGAACTTTACACATACCTGTTTAAAGTAAATTATTACTAATCAAGACAATTTCTTAATATTACATTAACCTTTTCTGTCTTTGATTATGTATGAAAATTAAATAGTCAAATTACATTCTGGAAAGCCTGAATTGTCAGCTAAAATACAGGTAACACCAGTGACAAAAAGGCAGCACAAGCTATTTTTAATGTAATGTAGTAAAAATATCAAAATACATTAAGCTGTCATTTAAGTTGATTTATAATGTTAAGAGGTTAACTATTATCTGACTATAAGTTTTGGAATAAAAAAAAGAATAAAATTTTTAAAAAGTTGTCTGTTCAAAAATCCACCATTTTCATAGAATGACCCATATTTAATAATGATTTCCTGTTCAGTCAATTATTGTAAGAAGTCTTGCGGATGAAAGATTGACACAAGCTCATGAAGGATACTGTGTTTTGTGCTTTGCTTCTCCCTCCTCATTATTAATCTTTCCAGTCTAATTATAAAAAGGGAAACACTATAATACTTGAACATGTACCATCAACATTCTGCAAAATGCAGGTGTTGGTCATTAAAAACCCATATTGGCCAACCACTACTTGCAGACAATCGACAATCTGTAATATTAAATTACCTTAGTATATTTAGGAATTGTTTGCAGTTTGTTGTCATTTTGGTCGTTCCTCAATAGTAGAATCAGTGTTTGTGGAAAGTCAATACCCCAACTCTGAATGTGTAATTACAAGATGAAGAAATGTGTGAAGTGTGTATATATATATACAATTTTGAGGCTATTCATTTTAGTTAACAATACAGTACAATGAACCTTTTGCAGATATTTGAACATCCTTTAAATTTTTATGGAATTTACATATTCCAACTGTACATTTAACAGATCTGTCTGAATATGAATAATATCTAATTCCACAGTAAATCTGATTATCTGTGCAGTGGTAAACAGATCAGAGTCAATGAAAAAAATACTTGCTTTTGCCACCATTGTATTTGAACAGCCACTACAGCGTGGAGAATCTTTACGTATTTCATCAATGCGTTCATTCAAAGCATATCTCTGATCAAAGGAGACAATAATGGTTAATAAACAGGGATAATTCAGCTAAAAAACACTATCACTGTAAAGAAATCAGTTCTGCTACTGTAATTGCAATAATATATGCACAAATGCAATAATGCAGCCACAGAGATGAGCATGCAATGTAATATATGTACTTTATAGTACAGATCCCATCTCAGTTAATCTCTTAAGCTAATTTATGGCTTCACTATTACAGTGAAACATAACTCACAAAGATCACTATTTTAGGAGTGAGTGGGTCACACAGTCTGATCCACTGACTGAGTGGGGCAGGTCTTTCACAGGAACATTTAAAAGTATATGAATTTTTTTCCTTCATCATAATTAAAACTTCTCAAATTACAATTATTGATACAACTGTTTAATTTATTAGCTTTTTGCCTTTTAATAAATAATATTTTAAAAGCATTATAGAGAGAGCAGTATCAGATCTTTCTTAGCATTGCCATAGAACAAGATCAAGGTCACATGTGTCAAAATACATTTTGGCCAGCATAGTCTAAAACTGACCCACTTTAGGTGAAATCCGGGGCCGTATTCACAAAGAACACATCTTTCAACCAGGAGTCTCCCAAGAGTTTTAGTTTCAAACCTATTCTCAAAACTCAAGAGCTGGTTTAAAAAGGAACTCTTAATATTAGAGTGTCCGACCGCAAAGGGATGTTCGCGAGCACTCTTCTGAAACCTAAAATGACAAATGAGAAACCCTACGATCTTGTCTTTAATGGAAACATGCACACGGCGGCCATTTTAAGTCTACAAGACCGCAAGTGCACATTAAGTGTTCCATTTGGGACAGGGCCAATGTGGACTGGTAACTAAGGGGCTGTTTACATGGCACCGTTTTCAACTAAAAACGTGCAACTTTTAATGCGTTTTGGCCATTCATTTACACAACAACAGCGTTTTGGGTGGCTGAATTTTTTTTAAGTGAACTATTCCTTTAAACCATGCAAATGAAATTCCACTAATGCCGACATAAGTTTCGAGTCTATTCAAAATAAGATTGTGGTCAATGGTATCAAATGCAGCACTAAGACGGAGGTACCCCATTGCTAAGTTAGCTGTTAAGTTAGCTCAGCGTTTCTCAAAGTGTGGGGCGCGGGCGCAGCCCACTAGTGGGGAATAGAGACATGACAAGTGGGGCGCGACAAACCGGTTTTGTGCCCATCTTTTTAATTCCTTTATTTATTGACCATACACTCAAAACAAAACAAAGACACATTTAAGTGTAAGCCTTACTTAACCTTTTCACACGTAAGTTTAAAAGTTTTTCAAGGCGACCGGTGATCGTAGTATCACTTTATGGTTCCCATGGATACGCATCATTCATTGCTTGTCACACCGCAGCCACAATGGTTGAATGACTGATGATCTGCTTTTATTTCCTTTTTTATTCAAAATGGATGTGTTTTGTTGTTCAAACACCTATATAACGATCGCGGTAACTTAGTTGAGCTGTATGTGCAACGTATTTTAGGTAACTTATTAAAATACCTAAAAAAAACCCCGCACATTATTAGGAATTTACCACCTCCGGCTCAATTTGAGATTATTATTATTTTAATTTTATTTTTTGTTCTTTTTGCATGGAGTTTGCAAAGTGACAAAATGAATCTAAGTCATAAATAGTCAAGTGAACAGCAGCATGTGTCCAAATTTGTGAGTGAAGTAGCCTACAAAGCCTATAATAAAGAATAGTTTATATATATATATATATATTATTTTTTTTGCACATATAGACGGCACCGGGGTTGCGGTGCCACCGGCTTGGGCCCGTAATCGCTGCTCTTCTCTCTAGTAATATGGCACATAGTCTTAGAGATCAAACATGACGAATTGGGGCTCATGTCAGGACGCAGACAGACTGGCTAAACCGGCCGTCTGCTGTCTCGAGCCCCAATTCGTCATGTTTGATCTCTAAGACTATGTGCCATATTACTAGAGAGAAGAGCGGCACCATCCCAGGAGGGATGAATACCATCTCTTTTCAACAGGTCAGGTCTGCCCCAAAAACTTTTCCAATTGTCTATGAATTCAATATTATTTTGCGGACACCACTTAGACAGCCAGCCACTGAGTGAGGACAGTCTGCTAACTATCTCATCACTCCTGCGAACAGGAAGGGGGCCAGAGCAAATTACAGTGCCTGACATCGTACTTGCGAGTTCACACACCTCTTTAACGTTAATTTTTGTGATCTCCGACTGGCAGAGTCGAACATCATTAGTGCCGACGTGAATAATAATCTTAGAGAATTTACGATTAGCATTAGCGAGCACTTTAAAATTTTCTTTGATGTCAGGCGCTCTGGCTCCCGGCAAACATATGAGTATGGTGGCTGGTGTCTCGATTTCACTGATTTCACTAATGTTTCACTGATTAGGGAGAATCTGTTTGATGTTGTAATCGGAACAGAAGAGCGGTGTTTTGTCCCGCGACTACAGCGTCTCACCATCACCCAGTTGCCCTGCTGCATGGGTTCTACTACAGCTGGAACCGAACAATGTACAGAGTTCACTAAGCTAGTCGCATCCAAAGCAGTATCTAAAGCCCTTTCAATTGTTGTATTACAAATTTATTTAATGTTTAATTTAGGTTTCAATACAATAGTATATAAACGGAGAAAGTTGAGTAGATTGAATTTAACATTTGAGGTATAGATGATGATTATGTCAGCTGTTAAACAAAGTTTCCAGCAAGAGATTCCTTCTCTATTGTAAGTTAAATGAGTCAGATTACTGAGACTCTCACCCTTTGTCTTTAATGGCTCTTGGAGCCCCAGTTGTTGAATAGTTAGGCTGATTGGATTATCATCTATGCATTTGAATATTATGCTGATTGGATTAGGATTGGTAACACTCTAGAGTTCAGGACGGGCTCCTAAACCTGTATACTTAATTTACATGCTTTGTTCCGAGTGTATCCACCTCTATGTAAATCCCTCCCCCTGAATGTATATAAATTGCAATGTAAAGTTCCCTTAGTCAGAATTGGATGACTACAGCGACGCACAGCGAAGCCCTCAATAAAGAATAACTTCTGCTTGAAAGATTACCCAACGTCTCGGTCTTCGCTTCTGAGTTTCCAAGACACTCTTACTTTCCTCGATTAAAGTTTGGATGCGTGTCTCTAATTCTGAAATCTTCTCTGTCAGCTTGAGAGAAGGCTATGCTATACATGTGACACAAAGTGCAAGTGACAATAACAGAAGACATGACCCACAGGCTAGCGTGTTGTGATAGTGATTTAAATAAAAAGTTTTTTTTTTTTTACATGTTCAATAAAAAAATAAAGCTAGCGATGTCAGATCCATGTGACAGACAATATTAGATAATATCAGATATATTGTGATGATTAAATTATATTAAGCAATATAAGCGGCAGGAAATGTACAAAATAGTAAAAAAAAAAGAAACTATAGAGAGCTACAAACAATACAATTCACTCAGGCAGACAGGAAACCGTTGTACAGTTAAAACGGGCCGTCCGTAAACAACTGCTTCCTCTCACTCGCCTCGCCTCTGGGAAAGGTCTTCAGGAGGATTCTAAGCTATCCTGGGTTTACAAGCTACTTTTAGTATGTATATAGCCCCTGATGAACGCTGTAGGAGTGAAACTAAAAATGGCTCAATGAATTATGGCAAATATCAGTGTATATGACCCCGTGAAATAAAGGAGACCACGAACAGGCAACATAATGAAAATGTATAACTTTTAGCCAACTCTGTCTAAAGATGTTCTGAGACAATTTTTGAAAAAAACTGTCCTCATACACTTGCAAGAGGAATATTAAAATAATTCAGAAAAAATAAATCACAACTGATCAGCAGTATCTACTTACCAAAGGCCTCGATGTGAGGCTGATTCTCAATGTGAAAAAATCACTATGTTCTGATATCATTTGAATGCATGAATAGCATGTACTGGTTTTCTTCACTTTAACCTTGAAAATCTACAGGGTGTCAAAACAAGATATTATTATTATATTATTTCATTGCCATGTCAACATTTCCCAAATCTAGTGGTTTTATAGCCATATTAATTATAACATCACATAGGTTTTAAAAAGATCATTATCTTGCTATTCTTCATATTAGACTTTTGCCACACATTTCATAGTTTTATTTCAGAACAAATGATTACAATGAAACAGTTAATGTTTAATCTCTGCATGTCATTGTCATGTCAAGTACTCAAGGTTCTCAAACAAATTCCCATGTGTCTGCATTCAGGCATTTACATCTCCTGTTGGTCAAATAAATGTCTTTGTGCAATGTGAATTAGAAACGTATGTATGCACAGTTAGTTAATGCCATCCAGTAACAAATAATCATAATAAGAAATCATTGCAAACATTTGGCATTCAAAGTGACAGCATGAACATGAAGAAACTTATATTCACCTCAGAGAGTTCAGGAGTCTTGCTCAGAATCAACTCTAGATATTTTGCTGCATCTTCGTGTTCATAAACTTTGATGGGGGGGGGAACAAACATATAATAAAACGGCTAAACAGAATTTATTATCTGCCAGAACTTACAAAAGGGTATTTGGGGACCAACCGTCTGTGATGCCAAGGCTCTTTGAGATCGCAACTGTTGAAACTGGATGAGACTCTTTGTCTAATTTATTAAACAGTAACTTCAGCTCTTCAATGAAGTCACCATCAGAGGAATCTCTTCTCTCCAGTCTAAACATTATATTACATGTTTGATGTATTTGATGTAGTCACAACCATGAAAAACAAATGAGAGTTATTTCTTTACCTCATTACACCTTCTCTGTATTCCTGCATCATGAAGAGGGTTTGCAGAACTGCGTTCAAGTAGCTGGTCGACCCTTGATTCATCAAGCCACAATATTCTTAAACAAAAATTTTTTTATTAGTATTTAGCTCTATACGCTCATTTAAAGTTGAAAGGTTTTAAGGTTTTTAAATCAACATTCACATGGTTTAATGAGAGGATATTCTCATGGCTCTATGAGATATATAAATATAATAATATATTCAAGTGCATGAACACAAACACTTCCAGCTAAGCTAGCTTTATTTCATTAATTGTTTTGTTTTCTGAAGTGTAGCAACATTCTTCTACAGTCAGTGTTCTCCTTTAACTAAATTACTGTAATGTTGGAACAACACCTTGAAGAAAATCTTTGTTAGTAAATCAAGTTAGTTTGTTAAACTGATGCCTTTTAATGGCACAAACATCTGAAGAAAACTTTACCCCCCATTGTGTTCTGAGGTTTGTTACTGACACAAGAACACATATTATTTGCAAGTTCACATTGCATTGGTCAAGCATTCACATCAAAATGTGTGTACAGTAAACCCTTACAATGCAAGTCTATGGGGTGAATTTGCAGCAATGAAAAAACTTTAAAATATGAAACCCTTTACTCACTATTCTGAAAGTATAATAACACTTGCAGACACAAGTCTGCAAAGACAAGTGTTAAAAAGGGACTTTGACCTAAAATGTGAAGATTAAATATGTTGATTAATGATGGTGTATCCCTGGTTTCAATCATTAGATGCTTCATTATTTGTGCTTGATGTAGAATAATGTTTACTGTGGTTTGTATAGTTAGGGGCCAAGCACCGAAGGTGCGAGGCACCTATTGTATCTGTTCTGGTTCTTCTTCTTCTTCTTTTTCTTCCGACTGGGCATCTATGGCAGCACATAGAACCACTTGTGGGAAAGTTATGAAATTTGGTACACTGATAGAGGACAGTCTGAAAAGTCTTCATAGCAAATTTGGAGTCTCCAACTCTAGCGCCACCACCTGTCCAAAATTTCATTAAAATTGTGCTAAAAATTCTTTTTTCTTCTGATTTCTGAGCTCATGCCGATTCGATTTTCATTTTCCGTCATAAAAATATTTCCGCCATTTTGAATTGTCCAAAAAACTACTTTTGCGAACTCGTCCTAGACGGTTTGTCCGATTCACACCAAAATTGCACCAGATCATCTTCAGGCAGTGGGGACAAAAAGTTATGGAATTCAAGTTGATTCGTCAAACCGTTTTCGATAAACGCACAAACTAATTTTACGTAGCGCTTGTGAAAACAGACGTAAGGCTGTATCTCCGCAACGCTATATCATATTCAGACCAAAATTACTACATGTCATCACAAGCATGACCTTAGGCTACATGCTGCGTTTCGGACCAGTAGGTGGCGCTGTGCCGAAACGCAGCATGTAGCCTGCGAAAAATGGCTATTTTTGGAGCGCAACTGGAAGAAAACAAAACTAGAGGTATTTCGCATTGCATGGAAAGAGAACACGATTTCGTACAGAGTAAAAGCTGCTAGATCTGCTTATTTTTCAGCCCTATTAGAAGAAAATAAACAAAACCCCAGGTATTTATTTGAAACAGTGGCAAAACTAACGAAAAATAAAACTTCTAGCCCAGACGTTTCCATGCTGCACTGCAGTTATGACTTTATGAATTTCTTTACTTACAAGATTGATAATATCAGGGAGAAAATTATAACTATGCAACCGTCTACTACAGTTTTGCATCAGGGAGTGCATTTTAGTCTCCCTGACGAAAATTTTTATTCATTCATTGCTATAAAGCCCTATTCGCACGGGATTAGTACTATATGGGGACCACGTGCGATTTAGGAATTACCCCTCCACATCTGAATTTCGTGTGGCGCATTCGCACGGGATAACCGAAGCCTGTGATTTTACTCAAATGTACAGACTTATCTCCCAGATATGACGTCAATAGGCTATTGCTTGGAAATGTAATGAATGCTGTTATTAAATAGGTCTATCTGTATGATTTATCATAAACAGAAGAATGTTCCTTACCAGGTGCTGCTATGTCATTCATTCATCTCCATCTAATCATTCTTTTCGTTTTTGCTCTTCTGATGATTTTCAGCTTTTTCTTTCTGCAAATTGTATAGTTGTATGGTGTATAGCGATATGACCCAGCACCCAAAACACTATCAAAACACTCCATTCTTCGCTAAAGATGGATAAAAAGGCGCAAATGAAACAAAAACCTTGAAAAAAATATATACGATCCGCCAAAAAACGAAATATGGTAGGTCATTTGCGGGGGAATTTTTACTTTACAAATTACAGACATCGTCGATTCGCATGGGATTAAGATCACATACAACCTCCGCAATTATTACAAATGACTAGAGGTCCTCAGATAGTACTAATCCCGTGCGAATAGGGCTTAAGACAGAGAGGAGAACTTTCTAAACTTGTTAAATCATCTAAATCGACAACATGTATGTTAGACCCTATACCGACTAATCTACTGAAAGAGATGCTTCCAGAGGTCATAGATCCTCTTCTCAATATCATTAATTCATCTTTGTCATTAGGATACATACCAAAAACTTTTAAGCTGGCTATGATTAAACCGCTTGTTAAAAAACCGCAACTTGATCCTACAGAATTAGTCAATTACAGGCCGATCTTGAATCTACCTTTTCTGTCAAAGATATTAGAAAAGGCAGTATCCTCACAACTGTGTTCCTTTTTAGAAAGAAATAATATCTGCGAGGATTTTCAGTCCGGATTTAGACCGTACCATAGTACTGAGACTGCTCTCATTAGAGTCACAAATGATTTGCACTTATCATCTGATCGTGGTTGTATCTCTCTATTAATGTTACTCGATCTTAGTGCTGCATTTGACACTATCGACCACAACATCCTTTTAAATAGACTCGAAAATTATGTTGGCATTAGTGGAATTTCACTAGTGTAACCGAATAAAATCACCCAACTTACACTAGTAAGGCCCGTACTCAAGACCCCAACTTTTCAAGCCTCCCCAATCAGGCTTTCAACTAAATGAAAAGGACGAGCAGAGACAAAACCACAGACAACAATTTTATTTAACAATTAGTTACTAAAACACATTAAGCTCAACATCGATAATATAAAATTACTTTAATCAATGTGAATGAATCAGCCCAATGGGCTTCGTTTAGTCGACTCACATGGGCGGCCACCCACACACAGACCACAACAATATACTGACGAAAGAAACAAGTCACAGAAAAAGAAAAAAATAGACAAGTTGGTTTCTTTCTTTGGCATCAAGTCATTGCATAAAACATTTCACCGCTCAAATAATAAAGCAAAAGAAATAGAAATCAAAACACTTCAAACCAACCAAACCCAACAATACAATAATTATTTAAACCCACTCAACACCAACCAAATAAACCAAAAAAAAACAAAATAATTCAACCACAATTAATCAGCTCCGTGATTGAGTAGTATCAATGTAAAGCAAGACAAAGAAATGATACAACCAACCCATAACCCACAAAATAAACAAACTAAATACATTGGTTAATAAACAAACCCTAATAATAATAATAGTAATAATAAAATAAAAACAAACCAAAAACAAAATTTCAATTTCACATTACACACACACTTAAACAAAATACACAAACAAAACACAAATCAATGAAATTACACCAGCAAAGTGAACGAGCACAAGGTGGCGCCAGAATCAAAGGCCACGGGTTTAGCGCGTCCCACGTGAGCGTTGTACAGGCAAAAGCAAAGACGTTCAATGAATGCAATTGCGAGTGTCCAATGCAATCGCGAGCGTTCAAGGCAAAATCCCACGTCCCAAACTGGAAACGCAATTTAAGCCGCAGCAAAGCAGCAGCTGGCAACTTCTTTCACGTGTATGACACTCACATACTCACTAACAATGCCTGGACGCACCCGACTAATCTTTCCTGAGGAGTGAAGGAGATACAAGACCCACACGAACCGGTCACATCGGTACAATGTCATGAGTAAACTAACTCTCACCTGTGTCTATATTGCTACGTGATTACCTGACGTACCCACCCACTTTATGCCATCCATGCGCTATTTTAAAGGGGCCACGCAGACTATTATTAAAGGGGCAATCCCACTACACTAGCATGGTTTAAATCATACTTATCTGACCATTATCAGTTTGTAGCAGTAAATGAAGAGATGTCTTATCGATCACAAGTTCAGTATGGCGTACCACAGGGCTCAGTACTAGGACCGCTGCTGTTCACTCTGTACATGCTACCATTAGGAGATATCATTAGGAAACACGGAATTAGCTTTCACTGTTATGCTATGTTATGTATGTTATGATACTCAGCTCTATATTTCTTCACGTCCTGATGAAACTTACCAATTCACAAAATTAACGGAATGCATAGCAGATATAAAAAACTGGATGACTAGCAATTTTCTATTACTTAATTCTGAAAAAACAGAGATTCTAATTATTGGACAAAAACCTTCCACACGTAATAACCCAGAATACTGTCTAACACTTGATGGCTGCTCTGTTAAGTCTTCGTCGTCGGTAAGGAACCTGGGTGTGCTCTCTGATACCAATCTTTCTTTTGAAAGTCACGTGTCTAGTATCTGGAAAACCGTATTCTTCCATCTTAAAAATATATCTAAATTACGTCATATGCTCTCAATGAAAAATGCAGAACAATTAGTTCATGCATTCATGACATCAAGGCTAAATTATTGTAATGCTCTACTGGGTGGTTGCCCTGCACGCTTAATAAACAAACTACAGCTAGTTCAAAACGCAGCCGCTAGAGTTCTTACCAGAACCAGGAAGGATGACCATATTAGCCCGGTTCTGTCAACACTGCATTGGCTCCCTATTAAACATTGTATAAATTTTAAAATATTGCTGATTACTTACAAAGCACTAAATGGTTTAGCTCCCCAGTACTTGAGCGAGCTCTTAACGCAATATTATTGATCTGCCTTAAGGTGGACGATGATGCAATTTTGTTGTATTATGTTCATGTTATCACTGTGAAGCTGCTTTGATACAATCTGTATTGTAAAATGCTCTATAGAAATAAAGGTGACTTGACTTGACTTGCTCATAACTTCTGAACGGTTTGTCCAAAAATCATAAAAGTGGTCTTGATAGATTTAGGGCGTCATGTCGAGTTGACTGGTATCCAATTTCCCCAGATCGGCCATTTTGGCTGTCGGCCATTTTGAATTATGTGCTAAAATGCTGTATTTTATGAACACAAGAACGAATTGTTACAAAACTCGATATGGGTCATCAGTACGATGCCCTGAAGGAGCCTGAGAAGTTTCGAAACAGTGCCACCTAGTGGTAAAATCATATTTTCAAATGCTTATAACTCTGGCTGTGGTTGACTTATTTTTAACAAGACTCATCTCATTAGACTCCTGAATCCTTGCCGAGTCCTACCAAACATGCTAGGTTTCACCTTACGGTTTGTGTAGTGTTGGGATTTAGCGCTTAATAAACATTTGGCGATATCTTCGAAACCGCAAGTCCGATCGAGACAAAACCACCGTCAGAAGTTTGGAAACATAGGTCAATATATCTTGATCTCAATGCCCAAATGCGAAAATATTGATAGTAAGGGGTAGTAAAATCCAATCAAAGTCATGTGTCAGTCATTCTTTACATGTTTTTTCATATAAAACGTAAAAAAAAATAGTGGGACTCTTGGTGGCGCAATAACAGAACAAAACATAAAAAATTCCCATTGACTTCAATACAGTTTTGTGAAATAAATACTATACTAAACAAATGCATTGGTGTAATATTAAGAAACTCAGAATGTGCCATCAGCACCATCCCCTGAAGGTACCCAAAATATTTTGAGACAACGCCACCTAGTGGTCAAAAGTTATAACAACATTTCCAAAAAGGCTAATAACTTTTGAATACATTTGGCTATTGAAATACCACTGGTCTTAATATATTCCTTGGGTCAAGCCGAGAACACAGATACCAAGTTTTCCTTATTTGGCTGAACTTCCTGTCCGCCATCTTGATTTTCATTCAAAACCTACTTTTTCAAACTCCTCCTAGACCGTTTGTCCGATTTTCACCAAAATCGAATCGTATCATCTCCAGACCGTGCCGACTAAAAGTGCACCGTGCAGACTAAATGGATTTTGGGTCGATAGACAAAACTGTTTTCGTATAGCGCAGCAGCAAAGTTGAGGCATGATGCCAAAAGCACTGTTCAGGCTTTATCTCTGCAATTCCTTGACATATTGACACCAAACTTTCTATGTGTCATTGTCACCTCACTCTGATCACATCACATCAGTTTTGTAACTGCGCCAGCTATTGGTTGAAAGTAATAATAAATTAAACCATATTTTTAATTACTGTTTCTATGATTTTTGAGCCATTTCCCCTAAAATCCTCTTTAAATTTCTTGAATTGCTCATTGTTGCATTTGATCTGAAACTTTCAGCCATGTCTTGTCGTCTTATTCTGCTTGGACCCGGTAATTGCTGCTTGCAGCTATATTTGTATTTGTGTTTGGAGATGAATGATGTCAATGTTGCTTGTTGATTGAACCAGAGATTAATCATATTCAGTTGTTTGAACTAATTGAACTTAATTGCCCATGATGACATTTAACACCCCAATTGTATAAATACTGGGTGGAGACATTAATTACTGCACAATAAAGTAGGCCAGAGAGCTGAATTATTTTTTCGCCAATGTGATTAATAATAGCAATTAATTTTTTGATTTTGGAGTGAATCACTACTGAAATAATATAAAATAACTGAAAAAAATACTCACCCATAACAGTCCTGTTCCTTCCCTGAAAGAAGCATTTGATACTCATTAACAAAATGAGGCAAATTATATCCAAGATGAGAAGTGATCTATTACTATTCTTAGAAAGCTATACATTTTGTTTTTGATGAAAGATCATCATACCTCTGTGGTGACGCTAATGACGTCACTGTATACGGTGTAGTCGAGTTTCCCCAGCGCTGCACATTTGATCTCATACTCAGTTCCTGCTCTCAGATCAGTCAGAGTAACTGTGAGTTGATCCTTCAGCACAGGTTTATACGACCAGTCTGTCTCTTCCTTTGGGTAATATAGTATTCTGAGCTCTACAGTTCCAGGACATGATGGAGGAACCTTCAGGACCACACTATTATCTTTGACCTCTTCAATGATTGGACAGGCTGGTTTGGATGGAGGAATTAAGCAAACGGCTTCATCACATTCACTTTCATACAGCAGAATGCAGGAACCTGGATTATTCTTCATTTCCTTTGAGGACACAATGAACTTGGCTTGTTTACGCTCTTGTGAATCAATCATGTTCTTAAACATCTTCAAGTTGCTCCTCAGTGTCTTTTGGATCTCAGGAGTGAGCCAAGACTTCTGCTCTGGATCAGGGCTGTTCTCATCAGTTTCTACATTTGTTGAAGGACTCAGATACGCCTTTTGTTTAGGTAGAAGTATGCCTGAACAATTCAGTGATGTGAATGTGTAGCAGAACACATTTCCAACCTCCAGATCCATCGAAATCAGATCTATGTTGTCTTCTACTTGTGCACCAGCATCCTTCAGCTGTCTGAGGACTGATTTAATGACATCAGACTCTCTTTCTCTCTCTTTCAGCCATTCTGCCAGGTCTCGTCCTCTGAATGGAGATTCATCATGTTCTTGTAGAAGATCATTCAGGTCAGTTTCCTTCATCACGTCTCCACGGATGTTTGGCAGCAGAGAGCCGAGTTTCTTCATGAGTCTCAGTTTGTACATGCAGCAGTTTTGCTTCATTTGCAGGATTTTATCATGAAATGCAGTAAAAGTTGAAGCAGGCGAGTCTTCCAGGTGGTCACTGCATTTCATCTCAGTTGTGTTTAAACTCTCAATCACTGATTCAGTTTTAATGATTAGATCCATGCTGATGTCTTTCTGAAGTTTGGAAACTCTTGAGAGAAGTTTGTCCAGAGGAAAAAGCCAAACTCTCAGAGGAACCGCCAGCTCTTTCTTTTCTCCCAGCAGGTTTGGAAGATCAGTGAAAACCTTCAACGCATCTTCAAAAGAAGTCGGGTTAGACGGTAACTGGAAGTCACCATAAAACGTGGATGTGAATTTTTGGACTGCGTTCTTCTGAGCGTCATTCATCTTCAGATTAACGTTTATGTCTACTGAAATCAATTTGAGCTTCTCAAAGGCCACTTTTGCTTCTCCTTCTACTGTCTTTATTTCCTCATCTGATGAAACTTCTCTATCAAACACAAAGCAGGCGTCTGCTCCATACAGCACTGCTGTCACCACGTGTGTCGCTGCGTCATTATCAAACACCTCCTGATGAACTATATTTTCAGGTGCCAAGTGGTTCATTGTCAGTTCTTCAAACCTGCAGGTTGAATGATAATGTAGCGACAGTCTCTGCTGTTTGAAGGACTTCTTCGTGTCGTTGAGATATTTGGCTGCTCCAGTGACATTGACGAGTCCACCTAAAACACTCAGTTTTAGAGAGCCATCAATCTTCATTAAGTTGAATTTTTCCTGAATAGAGTCTGAAGCTGTGACTTTGAAATTTGTGTTAATTTGGGGATGGACTCGTAGACTCTGCTGTAGCTTTTCTTGATCCCACAGTGTGATTCCTGCAAAAGTATAAAGTGTTTAATACAGGTGAGTCATTATTTATGTCAATAAACACAATATTCATTAAATGCTCCCACTGTAGGGCTATGTGCATCTGTTGTAAAAAAAAAAAAAAAACACTTTCAGATTTTTTTTACATCCGCATCACAGACTAGAGTCATCCATAAAATAATAATTTATCAGGGTGTGTGAGAGGATGAATAATTGTTAGTAAACTGTAGTATTTGTTTTCCCTTTCTAAATGGGAACTCACACTGCGTCTGACAAGATCCTATGGGGAATGAGAGAGCATGGAAGAAACCGTATTAGCTCGAATCCATCAAAGTATCTGATGAAGTATCTGATCCTGCCGTCTAAGCCCTTTGGAACAACATCGTTTAAATGGCATATGTGCTGCAAGCATACCAAGCCGATCTGCCGAGGGACCAGGGTCAGGGTCTTTCCTTGATGCAATGGCTGAGCTGCGCCGCACCACAGATCTCACTCTCTGGGCCTGTAAACAGACCTCTGCCGTGATTGGCAGATTGATGGCAGCAATGGTGGCCACAGAGAGACATCAGTGGGTGAACCTGGCTCGATAAGTGTAAGGAGGCGAAGGCGTGGGTGGGCAGCCTTTAAAACATTCATACACCGCCGGCCCAGGTCCACGCCCAAACTGCTGAGGGAACTGGCCAAACTTGGGCTCACGACCAAAGACAGGACCAGAGGGCTAGTGTCGCTCATGTCCTCCTCCGAGAAGCAGGTCGCAGAGGAGGTGTGAGGTGAGGAAGAAGAAACATGATCTCAGGGTAGTGATTCAATGTAGACACTAACAGCGGTCTAGAATTGATGAGGGTAAAAAAAAAATCCTACCCTCCTTCCCTTGAAGGCCGATAACATCCACTCTCATTCTTGAAAAAAAAATAGTTTTTTCCACTCTTCAAAACTACTGCTAGATGGCTTTCAGTAAATCCCTGATAGGACGGCTTCCCTAAGAGTAGTGTAGTCATGCCTCATCTCATTCTAGAGAATTATCCAGTAAAGGCCTTCACTATCTAGAACTCTTTCTTAAAACAGTCCCTGACCTCCGCCTGTAAAGCTTTTTCTAGTGTAATAGGTAGTTAGGCCTCCTCTTGTGCAAGTCATCCTGTTGAGTCCTCCGCCCATCAGAGACCCCCTTTTACAGCTGAGCTCTCTAAGTTTAAAATGGGTGATGTTTCCTTTCCTGAGAAGGGCCTTATACTAAATACATTCAGTGTACTTTTGTATCAAGTAATAAGTCACTCTGTAAGCCTCCCTGATAGGTTAAGGCTAGTGTATTATCTAGTAGTTCCCTCAATTAGAGGGTCATTAAGTAGAGTACTTTGCTCCTTAGGGCTCTGCACAATCTGCAGTATAAAGTTGTTAGGCTGTCCGTGAGCCTCCTTAAGATACTCCTGTAGGCTAAGTTTGGTACTCCCCTTGTTAGAGGGTCAGTATGCAGAGTGCCTTGCTCTCTAGAGCCCATATAGCAGTATTGTCTAGTGATGGGCTTTCAGCCTCCTGGATGAACTGTTTTTGGGCCGAGTCTGTGTATAGTGCTCCGCTCGTTTGAGAGGGTTGATATGCTGAGTGCTTTGCTCCCTGGGGATAGTTAATGGTAGGTCTGCTAGGGCCTCCTTTATCAACATAATTATTTCAAGTTGAAGGGTAAACTTCTTGATAAACTTTCTCCAGTGAGTTGGTCAGTTCTCCCCTTGTTCTAGAGGCTGATCATGTAGAGTTCTCCTCTACAAGTCAGAGCAGAGTTACTTAGATACTCCCCTCACATGGAGGGTTGATATGCTAAGTCCCATTACCCTTTAAATTGTGCACATTGAAATTGCGAATTGAAAATACGCTCAATGGAAACACGTAAATTTTTCAAAAACTCCCATTTAATCGCAAAAGTAATTTCGCAATCGTTTTTTATCCATATTTAGAAAAGAAAAAAAAAAAACGCAAAAGTTTTGCACACATCTGTAATGGAAACGCGCTTTCAGACAGTGAGGTTAGAAAAGTCCTCTTTTTAGTGCTTAGTCCCCGCCAATAGGCCACTGCATTTAGGGAGTAGGTATTTGTTCCCCATATATGTAGTGCGGGTTCCCATTCAAACGGAATGTCTTGGGTTATAAATGTAACCTATGTTCCCTAAGAAGGGGAACGAGACACTGCGTCTCTTTCGGGCTGCCTGTCCTGTATCCTTCAGATGAAGAAGGGAATGACGTGTTCCTCAGAAGCCCTTTTATACTCGCGGTCACACTGGTAGAGTCGTCATGGGCTGTCGCGGGCCAATACAATTGTCGCTTCAGACATCAGTCACACTGAAGCGTTCCCCATAGCATCTTGTTAGACATAATGTCTCGTTCCCCTTCTCAGGGAACCTATTTTACATTTGTAACCAATAAATTTTTTTGTACCTGGTATCAGAGCATCTTTCCTGCAGTCATACAGCATCCCCAGCTGGAAGGGTCTCCCAAGAGCCGCTGTCTCAATCACATTCACTCCCACTGTAGCCATTCTAAACACACAAACACACACCAGTTACTGATCATGAACACTTATTATAAGTCACTGACTACCAGTATAAACCATGCTGCTGCAACATTAGGCATATAATTAAAAAATGACTTCTACATTTCAGTTGCTGAATTGGATTTGAGGGGGCAAACAGGATGCAGAATTACAATTCTAGCTTGAATTTAAATATGCAGAATCACAATAAACTTTCATAAAATTTCATAAACCTAAAATAAGTGTATGTAAAAAAAAAATTTGAAATAGCTCAAGACAAAGTTTGAAGAAAGGATAAATAAAGGCTTGTCTGAGAGTAAACAGAAGTATAAATACATATCAAAAGGTTGAAGGTTTTATAGGCCTTACCAACAGAATTGTTTGGTTGGCTGCTTCTATACACTGTAAAAATTATTGTGATTTTAATGGTAAAAGTGCTACAGTAAAAAAAAAAAAAAAGGTTAATTGGTTAACAAAGTTTCCGTACTATATGCGCTGAATAACTGTAATAGATCAAACCTTACATTTAAAAAGTGAAAAAGTTAAAAACTGTAAACTGACATTCCCAGAATTCCCTGCTTAACACTTCACATTTGATGTAAATGAATGTGTACTCAATACTTGTTCTACTGGATCTAAGCGCTGCATTTGATACTATAGATCATAAAATACTCCTGGATCGACTACAAAACTACACTGGTGTTCAGGGACAGGCATTAAGCTGGTTTAGATCGTACTTATCAGACCGTTACCACTTTGTCTGTTTAAATGGGGAAAAATCAAAGATAACGTCAGTAAACTATGGAGTACCGCAAGGATCTGTGTTAGGCCCTCTACTATTCTCAATATATATGCTGCCACTTGGTAATATTATAAGAAAACATGGAATTAATTTTCACTGTTATGCTGATGACACTCAATTATATATTTCATCACGGCCAGATGAAACCACTAACTTATCTAACTTGACAGAATGTCTTAAAGATATAAAATACTGGATGACGTGTAATTTCCTGCTATTAAATTCAGATAAAACAGAGGTATTACTTATTGGTCCGAAAAACTACCCACAAAATCCCTTACAATACAACTTTAATTTAGAAGGATGCCCTGTTACTTTATCCACTACAGTAAAAGACCTGGGTGTCATACTTGACCGCAACTTGACTTTCGAAAATCATATTTCATATGTTACAAGAACAGCCTTTTTCCACCTTAGAAACATTGCTAAGCTACGTAACATGCTATCCGTTTCTGATGCAGAAAAGCTAGTTCATGCATTCATGACCTCGAGACTAGATTACTGTAATGCTTTATTAGCTGGTTGTCCTGTATCCTCAATAAACAAGCTACAGTTAGTCCAAAATGCAGCCGCTAGAGTTCTTACTAGATCAAGAAAATATGATCATATAACACCAATTTTATCATCTCTACATTGGTTACCTATTAAGTTCCGTATCAATTACAAGGTATTGCTACTGACCTATAAAGCCCTAAATGGTTTAGCTCCAGTCTATTTAACGGACCTTCTATCGCCCTACAATCCGTCGCGCTCTTTAAGATCACTAAATTCGAGGCTTCTGGTCATTCCAAGGATATCTAAGTCCACTAAAGGAGGGAGGGCGTTCTCACATTTAGCTCCTAAACTCTGGAATAGCCTTCCTGATATTGTTCGAGGCTCAGACTCGCTGTCCCAGTTTAAAACCAGATTAAAGACGCATCTCTTTAACCAAGCATTCACATAATGCTTACCTTTTATACTACTGCCGAATCAGATCGAATGCATTAATATTATGAACATCAGCTACGCTAATTATTTCTCATCTGCCTTTCTGCTGCTATCTCGGGACGCAAGTCCCGAGGTAAATAGCGTTCGTCAGCTCCAGTTTGTATCCAGCCTCTCACTGAGACTTCAGATGATCCAACACCTGTGATGAGACGACTAAACGCCTGTGGAGAGACGACTCGACGCCGGCGATATGTTATGCCCTAAATTAATACATGATGAACTAACTGTATTTTCTATGTACATTTTTAATGCACTTTCTGTAAAGCTGCTTTGAAACAATGTGTATTGTGAAAAGCGCTATACAAATAAATTTGAATTGAATTGAATTGAATGTATTTTCATTGAAATATCAGTTTCTTAGTTTTATGTACATTAGGGTTTTTGTTACATCTAATGTTGTTCAAATAATGTTTAATGCATTTTATAATGTCATGTTTGTTAGAATGATGGTGTTTAGTGTTTGTGAGAAGGACACCTTTGTGGAAAACCTTTTTCTTCTCAAGTGTAGGAAACTCAGAAGCTGGGAACCAGGGCTGTGTCTGAAACCGCTCCCTATCCACTATAAAGTGCACTATATCGGGTGTCAGCCATTTTGTAGTGGTGTCCGAATTCTTAGTGAACGACATCATTACCTACATTCGTTCACTACTTTTACCCACAATGCTCTCTGAATTAGAGTGTACATACGATGTACACTTGCTGAAGCACTATTTCCCACAATCCAATGCGGAGCGAGCAAGTTTAAACCAGAGATTACTTTACAGCTTTCTTATTTCTGCTGTAACATTTTTTTTTTATTAATCATTAGGCTACTTGAATAAAACAATAAAATATTAGGACAATATTATATAGGCCTAGATGGATTTAAAAATGAAATTTATATTAATAAGGTCAATTATATAGGTAGCCTATATTATTTTTTTTATTAAAATATATTATTTAGGCATTAACACAATTTGATGTGTTTTAGTAACAGCCAGGTGTTTTAATAATTTGTAGCATTGTTGTTAATTCGTTAAACTGCAAGGAAGAGATGATAATTTGGTGGATGATTTGAAAAATATCGGTTAATCATCTGTAGGTGCGTATTCATTCTAATATAACAACGGTCGCCTGAGGGCGCTCAACGACCACGTCATCTGTGAGCGTGAGAGTTACAATTTCAATCGATGAAACTACAAAGCTGGCACGGAGGTATATATAATTACAAAATAAAGTCATTATGATTGTTATTGTTGTTAATATTATTGTATAAAGTAACATGTAGGATAAATGAGTTTTATCACTACGTGTGACGAAGCCTTTTCTGCGACAGCTCCAGCTCTCCGACGCACAGTGTAAACGTCAGCGTCCGAATTCACTCACTTCATTTCGTTCACTCCTTGCAGATATAGTGCACTCAAATGCCACACACTATATAGGGATTAGTGAATGAGTGAACGAGTGAGCGGTTTCAGACACAGCTCAGGAGACTCAGGTTGTTATCTTAAGATGGTTTCTTTATTGAGAACATGAGCTGTGTGGTTGCTGTAGTGGCTCAAGCTCGTCTGAAGTCTAACTAAGGGAAACGCTCCCTTTCAATATAAACATTTGGGGGCGGAGCATTACATTGTGATGAACAAAGCATGTGAATGATGTATACAGGTTTAGGAACCTGCTCTAGACTGAAAGTGTTACCAATCCTAATCCAATCAACATAACCATTCAAACTGAGTCAGGAGAACTGGACGGGCAGAAACTCTCTTGCTGAGAAAGGAGCTTCAAAAGCCACTAACAGTTTCAGTAATCTGTAGGGGTGTAACGATATTCAAACCGAACCGAAAAACCGCGATACAACAGCCACGGTTCGAATCGCGATACTCTCATGTCGAACCGAACGCGCCCCGCCCTCTCCTGCCCCGCCCCAACTCTCACTTCACTTTGTCACAAAACAATTTTTTTCTTCCTTGACATTTGATTAAATAGTATTTAATGAGTATACTTTTAACAACTAATAAGAGCTGTTGTGTTACTAAATATTATTATAATATTATTTACTAAATAAAATGCATGTCACGTTTTGTGTGATCGATCACTCTCGTGAGTTTACGTTTACATATACGCACTTCAGGATGGCAACTCCGCGGCAAATTGAGATTGAAGACCCTCCGGTCACATTTATGTCTCCTGTGTGGACACATTTTGGTTTTCCAGTGGACTACAATAATGGAAATCGTGTCATAGACAAAACGCGCGTCGTCTGTCGTAAGTGTTTCACAAAAGTTGCTCATACGACGGGAAACACTTCTAACATGCAAGCGCAATCATCCCGACATTGACATGAGCAGCACACGTAAGAGACCTCAAAAACAGGAAACTCTTTCTACTGCTTTTAAAATTAAGCTACAGGCCGACTCAGACCGTGCTCAAGCAATTACCAAGGCAATTGGTGTTTTCATGGCGCTGGATATGCGCCCATTTTCAGTTGTTGAGAACGACGGATTCACGCATTTGCTACGTGTGTTAGAGCCCAGATATCAACTACCGAGCCGACCGCATTTTAGTCAGAATGTTTTGCCTCAACTGTACAACAAAGTGAAAGCCAAACTGGTGGAGGACCTGAGCAATGCAAAATTCATTGCTTTAACTACAGACGGGTGGACTTACCGTGCAACTCAGTCCTTCATCACGATCACAGCGCACTATATTACCGACAACTGGGTAATTGCAAATCCCGTTCTCCAGACACGCGCTGTCTATGAAAGCCATACAAGTGATCATCTGTCGGAAATATTACAGGGAGCTGTAGCTGAGTGGAAAATTGACAGAGAAAACGTGACTGTTCCCGTCACAACAGACAACGCCAAAAACATAGTGAATGCAGTTAGAGCAGCCGGATTTTCACCAAACATTCGCTGTTTTGCACACACTGTTAACCTGGCTTCACAACGGGGGATGGGCGTTAACCAGATGTCACGGCTTTTAGGCAGAGTGAGAAAAGTTGTCACTTTTTTCCATCGAAGCACTACTGCTGCAGCAGTGCTCAAGGACAAACAAGAGATGCTCCGACTGCCTACACACAAGCTGATCCAGGATGTCCCCACCAGGTGGAACTCAAGCTATGACATGCTTGAGCGTTACCTTGAACAGCAGGCTGCTGTTTTCTCAGCACTTACAGACAAGAATGTTAAGAGGAACATTAAGGACATTGTTACTCTATCTGATGAAGATGTAAAAGTAGCTGAGGACATTGTTCAGGTTCTCAAACCACTGAAAACGGTAACAGCTCTGTTGAGCACTGACCAGCTGCCAACCGTTTCAATGATAATGCCACTGAAACACACCATCCTGGAATCTATGAACGCGAGTTGCACAGATACAGCAGTTGTGAAAGATGTCAAATCTGCCATTGTGTCCGACTTCACCAAAAGATACCCAGACTCTGACTCAACACTTGTGCAGTTTCTTCATATGAGTACTGCACTTGACCCACGTTTTAAATCTCTGCCATTTCTGGATGAGACCACGCGCAGAATCGTCTTCAACAGCCTGATAGAGAAGATTCTGGAATACCATCCCTCACAGGTATTTTTGTTTAATTGTTTTAATTCCAAAATGAGTTAATTTAATAAATTTGATTAATTTAAATTAAGACGTTTAAAGGGGACATATCATGCTAAATCTACTTTTTTAGCCCTTAAATGCCTTTTGCCGTATATTTGGAGTGTTTATAAGTACAGAGAAGTTGAAATTAGTCTCTTCAGGAACTTCGTTGATATCTTTATATTCTGTTTTGGTCACATTTTTCAACCGGTTTAGATTTTTCTGTAATCTATGACGTTTTTTGAACTATTACGTCACAGTATTTGCAGCGGAACTGCCAAATAAGGACATCGACTTCCGGCCCAACACTTCGAGCAATCCGCCATTTTTATTTCTCGCTGCAATTTTGTAGTCCAAGTTCAAGGATGCAGAAGTTCCGAGAGGGTACGTCAAAATGTTCGGTTGTTGGATGTAGTAACCCACACGCTTCATTACACCGTCTCCCAGCATCAGAACCTCTTCGAAGTGCCTGGTTGAGTTTTATTTTTCACGGAAATGTACCCACATCTGTCGGTAAAGTCATTTTTGTGTGCGCGAAGCACTTCAAGGATAACTAACGTTACTTCAGCTACCTCCGCCAGTATAAAGAAGGATTTGCCGATAGACTTCGTCTGATTGAGGGGTCAGTTCCTTCTATCTTTGGAGACGACGAACAGAGCACTTCGGTAAGCTGTAAATAACGTTAATAAAAATAAAGTACTAACGTTACTTTCTTAAAACACACGGTGGTCATGGTTTAGCAGTTGTATTGTTAGTGTGCTTGTTTTAACAAGAGAAATAATCGACTAATTCTTTAATTGTTTATAACTTATATTTTGTTTTGTGAGTGTTAAATAGTCGTTGTAAAACATGCAGTATTGTAGTAGTGGGCATGGATGGAGAAGTTACTGTAACAGTAATACACCATTGCGATACATCCATATGAAGACGTTGTTCTGCAGGTTCGTCGTCTTTATTTTCATCTCGCTCCGACTCTGGCTCGAACATGTAAGGCTTGATGGACAAGTCTTCCGTTGTTGACATTTTGTTAATAACGTGTGGAATAAAAAGTTTTTGTGCCGCTAGATAATCGTCTCTGCTATCAAACTACAAAAATGTCCGAACGGGGTGGAGTTGAACCGAGTGTCACCTCTGCAGCCTGGATTTAAAGAGACCGCACCAAAACGAGTTGCTCTCAGACGCACATCAGAAAAGGGGTAGAAAAGGGGCCTGTGGAGCTATAATAATGAGGAATTCAGACCCAAGCATTGCAGTTCCGCTTTATATAGACCACAAATGTATGATTTATATGTAAAAAAGGATGATTTAAAAGCATGATATGTACCCTTTAATTTTTTTTTTTATATATACAAATTCAATCATTGTTTATAAATACCACAGACCTGCAACATATCTTACTAGTAGTGAATATGTCCTTTGAAAAGCACTTTACATATATAATTTTTTAAACTCTAAAATCTAAACCGAAACTTAGATCATCAGAAATTACGAGCATCACTATGTTTTTGGTAGTTTTATTTGTCAGATATGAATTGCAATTAGCAATAGTAGCTTAAAAATATTTTGTGGCTTTGTCCTTCCTTAATGTTAGGCCCAAGCCTCAGAGGAGCAGTCAGAAGTGGCATCCAGCAGTGAATGTGATCCTCCAGCCAAAAGAGCACCAATCGCGGAACTGTTTGGAAAGTTATTTCCAGTGGAGACAAGCACACCTGCATCCAAGTCTCTGTCTCAAATGGTGAAAGAGGAGGTGCAGCGTTACAAGGAAGTGCCGACTCTTCAAGTGGAGTCAAATCCACTTGCATGGTGGAAGGACAAAGAGAGCCAGTTTCCCCATTTAGCCAGGTTGGCTAAATGCTTCCTTGGAGTCCCTGCAACATCAGTCCCCAGTGAGCGGGTGTTCTCTACAGCAGGGGACATTGTTACAGCACAGAGAGCAAGCCTCTCACATGTGGAATGTGGACATGATGGTATTTTTGAAGAAGAATTTAAAATTTTAATTTAACATTTTAGATGTATTATACATTTTATTTTATTAGTCAGTGGAGGCATTTATTTAATTTTAGTTAACTCAGGTGTGCTAACTGCTATAAAGAAAATGTGAAGCCAATGTATAAAGTTAAGTTAATAAAGATAAAGTTAATAAGTTAAATTATTGTTGTTGTTTTTATTAAGTTAAAAGTGAATCTAGTGTTATTATTATTGCTGGTGCCCTGCCATGAACCCTGCCCCCACAGCAAACAGAACCGAACCGAACCGAACCGTGGCTCCAAAACCGTGATATGAACCGAACCGTGGCATTGGTGAATCGTTACACCCCTAGTAATCTGACCAATACACTAAAGCAGGACTGGCCAGTTACACAGCTGGAAACTCTGCATTTATACCTCAAATGCTAAATTCAGTTTATATACTATTGTAGTGAAAACCTAAATTAAAAGTTAATATTTGTAATCCACCTTCTATATAATATTAACCTTCTCAGCTTGTGGATAAGCTGCTTCTGATGAGCTTTCATCATGTGACTCTCATCCCCACTGTGATTGTCAGTGTATCACAAAGCTACAAAACAGAAATTAGTACTTCAATAGGTTGGTAAAACCTAAAATTGTAACGTGGTGCGGTTGAAGCAGAGATGAGGCAGGATCCAAATGCAGCACACGCTTTAACAGACTACAAACTAGACTGGATAACAGGACACAGCACTCAGGAACAGGAACAACCACCATCAACGTTAACAGTCAAACATTAAACAAGAACTCACAAAGACAGGGCAGAAACACAGGGCTTCAAAAATCAGAGACAAACGAGCTAGACAGGATAACAAGGGGGCGTGGATAATAAGAAACACCTGGGATAACTAATAGATAAGACAGGGAACCACTAAACATGACAGGACACAAAACCACATTGTGACAAATGTTGCTACCGTATTTTACAGTAAATTTCTGGCAACCACAGCTACCGTTTTTTTTTTTTTTTTTTTTTTACCATAAATTAACAGGCTATTTAATAGGCTATTTGATAAATGTATAGACCCAGGTGGAAGAACATTTTATTTTTCAAAATGCATTACCTATTACTGTACATTTCTCTGAATTCCACAAATTCCATTTCCTGTAATTCCAATTCAACAGTGGAGTGTGGTCATTTCAATTAAAATTCACAATCACAAATGGAAGCCAAATCTTTAGCTCTGTACTTCGTTATTAAGTTTTCACTTCACTATTCTTTATTGTCAAACATAACTGGTACACCTAAGGATAGTGTGGACAAATGAGTTATCAGCTATTAAAATCAGATTCTTATTTTTAATTGTTTTTTACCATTCTTTTTTACAAAGTAATTCCATCATCTATGATTTAAAGTAGTCTTAATTGGGATCCTTCCTCAGTCTTGCCAGATGTTGGGTACAACGGGGCCAAAGGCACCTTTGACTTTATTCTTCTCTGATTCACTAGATGCACAAAAACTTGCCGCAGCACTTTCCTAAACACCCGCTTTTCAAGATGCACGTGGAAATTTGGCTGATCTGTGACGCGAGCGCGAGCAGCAACGCAAAGCTGATTCTGTGCTAATTCTAATATTTTATGTGTTTTTAAAAAAGTTGTAGGCGCTACACACACTAAACCAGCCATACACACACTAAACCAGCCATACACACACTAAACCAGCCATACACACACTTAACCAGCCATACACACACACTAAACCAGCCATACACACACACTAAACCAGCCACACACACACACTAAACCAGCCATACACACACTAAACCAGCCACACACACACTAAACCAGCCACACACACACTAAACCAGCCACACACACACTAATCCAGCCATACACACACACTAAACCAGCCATACACACACTAAACCAGCCACACACACACTAAACCAGCCATACACACACTTAACCAGCCACACACACACTAAACCAGCCATACACACACACTAAACCAGCCATACACACACTAAACCAGCCACACACACACTAAACCAGCCACACACACACTAAACCAGCCACACACACACTAATCCAGCCATACACACACACTAAACCAGCCACACACACACTAAACCAGCCACACACACACTAAACCAGCCATACACACACTAAACCAGCCACACACACACTAAACCAGCCACACACACACTAATCCAGCCATACACACACACTAAACCAGCCATACACACACTAAACCAGCCACACACACACTAAACCAGCCATACACACACACACTAAACCAGCCATACACACACACACTAAACCAGCCACACACACACTAAACCAGCCATACACACACTTAACCAGCCATACACACACACACACTAAACCAGCCATACACACACACTAAACCAGCCACACACACACACACTAAACCAGCCATACACACACTAAACCAGCCACACACACACTAAACCAGCCATACACACACTAAACCAGCCATACACACACTAAACCAGCCACACACACACACACTAAACCAGCCACACACACACACTAAACCAGCCACACACACACACTAATCCAGCCATACACACACTAAACCAATGAAGGAAAACAAATTTATTAAAGGTTTAATTTAGATTTCCAATACTGTAGAATATAAACTGAGGAAGTTACCGAGACCGTTTGTCTTGGGGTTCCTGCCCCATCCTGTCTCCTGTGACCCGCTGAGAGGGTCTCCCCCTCCTCGCCTTTTGTCAGTGCGGGAAGGTCTGCTCCATCCTGTTCTCCTGGCTCAGGACATTTACATGTTTTGTTTTGATGTATTGTGTATATTCTGACTGAGTTTCCAGACGGAATCTTTTCATACAACCAACGATTCGGTGAGTTTTCACTCTATTCAAAAGAACCATTGCAGACCAGTACATGTGTTATCCTCTGGGTTGTCAGAGAAGAGTTATCAGACAGCTGTAGTGTTTGTTTAACTAAAGTTATCCTTTAAAAGTTTATTTTAAAGATGAAAGTATATCCTCTACGTTGCTAGAGAAGGTTACCCTCTAAAAATAGAGAAGATTAACATTGTGTTAATATTGGTGATATCCTATTATGTGCTAGTTATTTTTTATTTTTTGTTTTTGTGTTTATCCTCTAAAAAGTTAGGAAGGTGAAACATCCTTTGCATTTTTTTCAGAGAAGATTAGCGTAACGTGCTAATATTTTGTGTGTTACCCTTTTGCTTTGGGCAAGGAAGGTTAATAATAGTTGATCTGTGTTAACGAGTGTAGCCTCTGTCTGATCAGAGAAGTTTTGTAGTGTTTTTTGTTTCTGTGATAAAGAACATAACAAAATGGTTAGGACAAATGCTAGACTGATCCCCACAAATCAAAAAGGTGGACTAGCTACTCCTTTATGGACAGACAGTGAGTTCAAGTCATTGTTAGGAGAGAAAATGGACACTATGAAACATAGTGACTGAGTCAGTTAGATTGGATTTGACAGAGGAATTTGGTATTGATCCAGACAAAGTTTGGTCTATTGAAGAATGCAAGAAGGTGTTGGGTGCATGTATCAGAAAGAAAAACATGAAAGGCATAATCTGTTGCCATAGAGAATATAGCTTATAAATTGCACAAGAACAACTAGGTGTATTGATAAGTTACATGAACAGAACAAACAATTGCAGACTCAAGTGTCCTGTTTCAAGACAAAGGTGGGCCATAACCAGGCTGTCATGATCTGCCATCATGTTATTGATTATTCCTAGTCTTGTGGCAGGATCCCCAGATAGCAGACAGATTTGGACCTAATCTGGGCCACTTTTGGCACTTACGGCTCAGTTACGGCACTGGCAAGTGTCGTGTGGGCCAAATGTGGCCCAAATTACATGAGCCGTAACTAACTTGTGTTATGGCAACTATTGTGTGGGCCAAAAGTGGCCCAAATGTCATGAGCCGGGCTTGAAATAGGTTGCGGCAAGTGTTGTGTGGGCCAGACTTGGGCCAAATGTCATGTGCCGGGCTTGAAATAGGTTGCGGCAAGTGTTGTGTGGGCCAGACTTGGGCCAAATGTCATGAGCCGGGCTTGAAATGGGTTACGGCAAGTGTTGTGTGGGCCTGACTTGGGCCGAATGTCATGAGCCGGACCTAACTTGTGTTATGGCAACTATTGTGTGGGCCAGACTTGGGCCAAATGTCATGAGCCGGACCTAACTTGTGTTATGGCAACTATTGTGTGGGCCAAAAGTGTCCCAAATGTCATGAGCCGGGCATGAAATAGGTTACGGCAAGTGTTGTGTGGGCCAGACTTGGGCCAAATGTCATGAGCCAGCTTGAAATGGGTTACGGCAAGTGTTGTGTGGGCCAGACTTGGGCTAAATGTTATGAGCCGGACCTAACTTGTGTTACGGCAAATATTGTGTGAGCCAAAGGTGGCCCAAATGTCATGAGCCGGGCTTGAAATGGGTTACGGCAAGTGTTGTGTGGGCCAGACTTGAGCCGAATGTCATGAGCCTGGCTTGAAATGGGTTTTGGCAAGTGTTGTGTGAGCCAGACCTGGGCTGAATGTCATGAGCTGGGCTAGACTTGTGTTATGACAAGTCCTGTGTGGGCCAGACATGGGCCAAATGCCACAAGCTGACTATTTAAAATAGCAAAATCCCTACTCCAAGTTCTTAACAGACAAAGGGATAGGTTAGTACTAAAAGATCCGTCTTATCACAAAAACAAAATAAGTCTCCACAGCCGACTTGAGCTTCTTACCTTAGGCTGTGAGACTGCTTAATTCATCTTCAGCAGTCAATCATACCTTGTTAACACAACCTGAAATTCATTATTATTATTATTATTCATTAAAATTCAGTTTTCTTGCATATATTGTAAACATTCTGATTCATATGTCAACAATGTTAATTGATTATATTTTGTTTATTGTTCTTGTTTAGTAAAATTGTTTAAAATTATTTGTCACTTTTTAATATCCCACAATGGTGCCTTCAATTGAATACCGATTAAGTAGGATTACAATTTAATTGAAAATCGTGAATCATTTAACTTGTTGAAATACTTAGACAACCTCGCATGTGGTCCGGTGAATCTTCACTCAAAAATCAACACCTGGCAATGTGCACAGCCCAGGACCAGATCATTGTTATTACCTTTTAGTGATACTGATATCAGTGAGGTGGTGCACAGAGCCCAAAGGACCCACCTAGCCACATCCAAATGTTTCTGCTGCAATCACTAAACTACAGAGAAGCTTTTCCCCCCAAAGCTCACATTTTCTTATAGGCACTTTATTTAGGTATTTTTAGGTATGTTTATATAGGTATATATTTATATAGGTATTTAAATTAGGTACTTTTATTTAGTCTGTGTAGTTTCATGTGGTTCTCTGTTGTCCTATGTTGTTTTATGTAGCACCTTGATCCTGGAGGAACGTTGTCTCGTTTCACTGTGTACTGTACTGTATATGGTTGAAATGACAATAAAAAACTCTTTGACTTTGACTTTGAATATAATTTATTTATGCCTACTAGGCTATGTCTGCTACTTAGCAGAAGTGAGTTACAAACTCTATTTCACTTTACAACCTGTTTTAATTATTGCTATTATTAGGTGAAGGCAAGAATTGTGTGTAGGCCAGAGGTGGCCGAGTGTTTATTACAAAAAACAAAAACAAACAAAAAAACATATCTATCTATCTATCTATCTATCTATCTATCTATCTATCTATCTATCTATCTATCTATCTATCTATCTCCTGTGTAATATGTGGTTGGATTGGATTTTTCTTACAACACCACGTTTTTACCTTTCAGATTAGCTAACTTTGGGACAGTTTTTATTATTTATTATTACTTATCGTGTGAAATTGTTTGGCACTAGAGAGAATATGACAAATGTTATTTATAGATAGATAAATAAAATGTGTTTGTCACTCACTGATATAAAAAACTACTGTGAAATATAAAACTAAGTGCCCAAGTGTCAGGTTACAGCAGGCATGACGCTGCAACGGTACGCGCATGCGCATTTGCTCGTGTATTCGCGGGCGCGCTCTCTGCTTCGCGGTTAAAAAGTCCGGTGGCCGTCTCTGCAGTCTTTGGGCTTACTGGTAAGTAATTATTATACGGTTAAAAAACATTTAACTCTACAATACAAATTGTAATGAGATACTAAGAGTGTTAGTTTGCTAGTAGACGTTAGAAGCATGACTGAAATGACGGTTAGGTATGTTAGCTGACTCTATTAAATAAGCTAACGTTAGCTAGCTAAAGTTATGTAAACTAGGTAATGTTAGCTAGCTAAAATTAGCGCCAGATGCCATTTTAGGACACTGAAGTTGCATGTATGTTGAACCGACATGTGCAGATTTATTTAGATATGTTTTTTGTGCACTTCAAACAGGCATACATTCTGGATTAACGTTAATTATAATAACAATCTAATAAACGTTATGTCTTAGATTTTCACCACTTTTATAGTAATCTGAATGTTTTACACTACATAGCCTGATTTGTTAGATGCTTTCTATGGCTTGAGTTATTATTCTGATTTGTGGAGTGATAAAGAGAGATTTCTAAAATACCCTTTGTAAAAATCAATGACTATAACATGAAAAAAATTTAACAAGAGTTAAACCTGGTTCAGTAATGTAAGTTAACATTGTGCATGTTAGTCTCATCAAATTTTCAGAAAACTCGTAATATAACAGACGATTACCTTGGCACAAAGAGGAGGTACAGCCGTTAAGGACACTGTTTGGAGAATGATGGGATACCTCTTGACCAATGAACTTGCCAGACAGATGAATTGGAAAGGAGCCAATGGCAAGGCAGCCTTCAAGAACCTTATTCTAAGAGGGATAATCAATGGTGAGTCGGAGTGGTCTAGGTGTTGTTGCCACAGCTTTCACTGACATTTGTGCATTTGTTGGAATTTGCTGCTTACCTCACCCACAAACATGCATACACCTACAACTCTGGCCCTGTTTCAGAAAGCAAGTTCTTAACTCTGAGCCTGTATTGTTATACTCTAGATTTCAGAACGTGACTGGTGTGTAAGGGAAAGTAAAATGGTAAATGGACTGCATTTATATAGCGCTTTCACAGACCCAATGGCCACCAAAGCGCTTTACATTGCCTCACATTCATCCATTCACTCACTCATTCATACACCGACGGCAGTGTCAGCCATGCAAGGCGCCATCCATCTCATCGGGAGCAGCTGGGGTTAGGTGTCTTACTCATGGACACCTCGACACTTGGTCAGGAGTCAGAGTATTCTTTTTCAGAACCCTATTGCAAGTCTGTGGTTTTTTCAGCTCACACATTCTCACCTTATCAACCCTAACCACTTTGCTTGCTTGTTCTGAACGTTGACTGGTAAATGCATATGACATATCTGAGCTTGACAGTGGCATCAAATGTATTGTATGTATGTTATATTGACTTCCAGTGCCACATTGCTTTAAAATTACGTACTAAAATCACTGACTATATATACAATATTACTAATGTCTTGTTTCAACTGATGTCAAAAGTTATAAATTCTTGTCTTACTGACAATATTTTACTATAACTTACACAACGAACTATCTCATTTTAGAGGCTGTACGAAGAAACCGACTTACAGCAACATCAACAGATCAAGAAACTGAACTGTGGATTAAAAGGTGGCTCCATCTTGCTGGAGACAGAGATGGAGGACGCCGTGCCAGGCAGCGAACTGTTAACTGATGTAACTGAGACAGTCTACTTGTTAGGAACAATGCTATAGTTCAGCATACTTTCAGCTACATACTTTAATTGTTGTGACAAATTTAAAGGGTTAGTTCACCCAAAAATGAAAATTATGTCATTAATGACTCACCCTCATGTCGTTCCAAGCCCGTAAGACCTCCGTTCATCTTCGGAACACAGTTTAAGATATTTTAGATTTAGTCGGCGAGCTTTCTGTTCCTCCATTGAAAATGTATGTACCTTATACTTTCCATGTCCATAAAGGCAATAAAGACATCATCAAAGTAGTCCATGTGACATGAGTGGGTTAGTTCAAATTTTTTGAAGCCTAGAAAATACTTTTTGGTCCAAACATAGCAAAAACAACGACTTTATCCAGCATTGTATTCTCTTCCGGCTCTGTTGTCAATGCTCGTTCACGCTTCCGCAATGACGTTGCTGTGATGACGTGTTATCTTGTGCGCCACTGCGCCCGAGCTTCGTTTACAGTCTGAGGGAGACGCGCGCTGTAAACAAAACAATCTCGCAAAAATGTCTAAGGATTTCGACACAGAGGAAGACTTGCATACAGCGCGCGTCTCCCTCAGACTGTAAACGAAGCTCGGGCGCAGTGGCGCACAAGATAACACGTCATCACAGCAACGTCATTGCGGAAGCGTGAACGAGCATTGACAACAGAGCCGGAAGAGAATACAATGCTGGATAAAGACGTTGTTTTTGCTATGTTTGGACCAAAAAGTATTTTCTAGGCTTCAAAAAATTCGAACTAACCCACTCATGTCACATGGACTACTTTGATGATGTCTTCATTGCCTTTATGGACATGGAAAGTATAAGGTACATACATTTTCAATGGAGGAACAGAAAGCTCGCTGACTAAATCTAAAATATCTTAAACTGTGTTCCGAAGATGAACGGAGGTCTTACGGGCTTGGAACGACATGAGGGTGAGTCATTAATGACATAATTTTCATTTTTGGGTGAACTAACCCTTTAAGTTTAATTTGGTTTGTTAACTTTGTTCAATGTGGCCTTGTTTTATTCTGTTTTCAGCTATTATAATGGATGTTTTTTTGGGCGTGAGTTAGAGTGGATGACATTGTCGTGAAGAAACCTCCAGAAAATCTAATATTTTCTATTTGGCTCACTGTCCTTTAATTTTAATAAATGGAAATGAATAACAAAAGCAGTCTTTGTGTGTTAGTAGAACTGCTGTATTACAAGGTGGATTGAGGATCAGGAAGAGTTTTAATGGTTATGAGATGGTAATGCAAAATTGTTTTTGGTCCTTACCTGATTGTGGACCTGTGGTAATTTGTCCTGGTCCATACATAATTAATGTCCATTTTCTAGCTTCTGAGCTGACACCCAGCATGATTCCCCTGGCACACGGCTGGTACATAACTGACATACGGCTCATGTAAGTTAAGGGTGTGATTCTCTGGCCGGCAACATAGGTGACGGGATGGTATGGCCCTGATCTGGCACACATCTGGCCCTTTAGATGCCTGACATCTGGCACATTTAAGGGGAAGTCTGGCACACATCTGGCCCAAGTCTGACATCTGGCACATTTAAGGGGAAGCTGTGATTAAGTCTTTTGGCCCATACCTGGCCCACATCTGGCCGGCAACATAGGTGAGACTGTGGTATGGCTCTGATCTGGCACACATCTGGCCCATTAGATGCCTAACATTTGGCACATTTAAGGGGATGCTGTGATTAAGTCTTTTGGCCCATACCTGGCCCGCATCTGGCCGGCAACATAGGTGAGAATATGGTATGGCTCTGATCTGGCACATTGAAGGTGAAGCGATTCATTCCTTTGGCCCATATAAGGTGAACATTATGGTACATTTATTTGGCCCAGATTTGGTCCACATCACATCTGACATCTGGCCCACATAGGGTGAACCTGTGGCTGAGGTTAGGCAGCCACACTCACCCTGAGTCAACGCCATAAGTCAAGGCCAAATGTGGGCCATAACAGAATTTCAGATGTGGCCCATATAAGGTGGATTTGTGGCTGAGGTTAGGCAGCCACACTCACCCTGAGTCAACGCCGTCAGTCAAGGCCAAATGTGGGCCATAAAAAAGATGCAAATATGGGCCAAATTTGGGCCGAATATTTATTGCTATCTGGGTCGTGACAGAACCAATGTTTTGTGTACAAGCGCATGGCCAATTGTTTGGACATGTGCTTGTGGTGTCTCGTTACATTACCCCGCCCCCTTGTTATCCTCCTCTTGTGATTATTGTCTAGTCAGTTTCACCTGTCCTCGTCATTAGTGTTCCCTATTTAATCCCCTCATCTTCTGTCCTGTGTTGGTGCATTGTCAACTAATGCGTGTAACACTTTGTCTGCATCTCGTTATAAGTATTGTGAGTTTGTAAAGCTGTTTGTTTCTTTTGTTCTAGTCTTCAAGTCAAGTGTCTAGTCCTAGTTTATGTTCTAGTTTTAGTCTTGGTGTACTACCCTTCAGTTCTGTTTTGCCCCCTCGTGGGTTTTGTTTTCTCTGTTTTGTCTTCAATAAATTGTATGTAGAGCATTCAGTCTGCTTTTGGGTTCATCTCCTTGCAACCACATGACACAGGCCTCAACCAGATGTGACTCTGAAGACCAACAGTCAGATGAAAGCTATCCTGATTTACAGTCTTTTGATAGAATAGAGGACAATGTCAGTGCTGTATTGATGAAAAAAGTAAATGCAGTTGAAGTGTGTGGAGCCAGGCAAAAGGCTCAGAGTAGGGGAAAGGGGATTGATACAGGTCCATCTGTAACCCCCATACTGCAGTTACAAGCAGTCAAATTATCTTTAGGTCCTAAAGACATTGAGAGAATCGTTGAAAGTTTGCCATCAGTGCAAAGAAATCTTTCTGAGATTAGGAGAGAATTGTCCAAAAAGTTGCGGCTCTACGATATGTCTCTAGCTGAAGTCACACAGCTAATATCACAGATCTTGACTGAGTCAGAATTCAATGATTTTGAAAATGCTGTTATTTCTGAACTACAACATGCAAGTAAAGATGAATTGAGAGAGGGAGTTTTGAAAATCCTAAAGAACATTGTTGGACCAAAAGTGGACTGGTCAAAGATAACACATTGTGTACAGAAGAAGAATGAAACTGTTTGTGAGTACACAGAGAGATTTTGCCAGGCCGCTGCAGCTTACAGTGGAATATCAGACACATCAGAGAAGGTGTTAGAAGATAATGGCCCTTTGTTCGTACGTGGTGTGATGGTCTTTTGTCAGAGCATAGAAATGCATTGCCTTTCTTAGACGTCACATGGTCCACTAGAACCCTGCAAAGTAACCTAGACAGGTTAGCTACTTGGGAAAGAGACTCGGATGTCAGGGCAAGAGTAAAAATTGCAGCAGCCTCCTTTAAGGTCAACACAGAGAACCAACCGAAACGTAAATGTTCTAAGAGCGAGGGCAGTTGTTATTACTGTGGTAAACCTGGACATTGGAGAAAAGAATGCAGGAAGAACAAAAATAATTCAATAGAGAAGTTAACAATGTAACTCCGCTTCTGCTGCTTTAAAAGATACCTCACCGTCTCCTGGTCTTCGCTTCTGAGCTTCTAACTTTTCTACAAGGAAAAAGTTCACTACACCAGCCACACACACACACACACACTAAACCAGCCATACACACACACTAAACCAGCCATACACACACACTAAACCAGCCATACACACACACTAAACCAGCCATACACACACACACACTAAACCAGCCATACACACACACACTAAACCAGCCATACACACACTAAACCAGCCACACACACACTAAACCAGCCATACACACACACTAAACCAGCCATACACACACACTAAACCAGCCATACACACACACAAAACCAGCCATACACACACACCAAACCAGCCATACACACACTAAACCAGCCATACACACACTAAACCAGCCATACACACACACTAAACCAGCCATACACACACACCAAACCAGCCATACACACACACCAAACCAGCCATACACACACACCAAACCAGCCATACACACACTAAACCAGCCATAGTTACCAAACCCCCCTTAGTTACTGTTGCTACGTCCGACAACTTCATGAGGCTCTGGTTTGGTATCAACATGGCTTATGCTGTGACAGCTCTTCCTGCTGAAATTTTACCAAACTTTTATAAAGCAGCAAATAAAGTGTCCGATAGAAGTAGGCAAAGGGGGCTATATTCAAGGTGTATAGGTGAAACGCAAGGAACAACAAGGCATCCAAATAGAGGCAAAAGCATACCGTCACAGTCAAAAAATGAACCAGCGCATATCCTACTAATCGAGACGGAGGCTGGGACTAACAATATCAAGGAGCAACACTGTTCATGAAAAGCTGGGTAGGTCTCTATTCACTTCTATAATCGTTATTACAAAGCAAACGGACTACGCGAGTATAACGTTGTATTTATTAGCAGCGTGTGCTAGCGTATCAACAACCGGTTTTGGGAAGGGAAAAAAACGGACACCCCCTCCAACCTCTGGGAAACGCGTATCTGTGTTACAAATGCCCCAGGCACAGCGTTTAACCATATTTTTTTATAAAACTACGACAGTAATAGCCTGCCGAGACCAAAAATATGAGACGCCTGTGTTAAAGTCAATGGAGCGCTGTGAAAAAGTGTCGGACCTCTGTGGGAGCTCGTTCTTGGCTGCGCTGTGATTGGTCAATCTACATTCTAGGGTGTGGCTTAGCCAAAGGCGAATTAAAGCAACAGTTTTTCAATAACAGAAGAATATGTAAAAGTATGGTATTTGGGGCAAAAGCTCAATAATAAACATGATAATAAATATCTGACTGACTTTTCTAATTGTGGACATGATTAGATTCAGACGGGAAATATCATATATTAAGTTGAGTGTCAAGAGATAATACCCATATTTATAATGAAACGATCATATTTGAAAATATGATATTAATTAAATAATATACTTAAAATATTATGTATTGTTACTACTGTAAATCTATATTAAATTATTATGGGATGTCCTTCAATGCTTTCAGAATCTTAACTTTTTATAAATTATTTATTGAACAACTTATTAATATTTCTTGAACAAAAATTATTTTATGTATATAAAAAAACAGAAAATAGTACAAACTTTTCTAAAGTGATTGTTTTGAACAAATATTAACTTGGACATCATTAAAAACACATTATTTTAGCTACAGTATAGGCTAGTGTGTGTATTTTGCCTCAGGCTGTTTTATCCAGTGTGTCTGTGGAATAAAAGACAAACCTCGCCACCTCAAACATTTATAAGATTTTTAAACAAAATGAACCACTATGATTTATTTTCACACAAAATCTCTTGCTCCATCAATGTTCAATACAAACTTTTTTTTTTTTTTTTGCATTTAGGAATTGTAAAAAGACACATCTGTCTTAAGGTGTGCCTTTATCTCCACTGTACAGTATTTCATTAAGGAATCTTTGAGCCAGTGTGTAATTCTCTCTGACATGAAATATTTCATAATGTCTGTACGCTTACCTGTCGTCCTCTTCAGATCTCCCGCATCACCTCATGTAGAACTAGATAGTTTATCTCGTGTTTGACGTCTATTTCTTTTTTTCTTTTTTTTTTTTTAGATATTTTTATGATTTAAGTCAGGGGTAGGGAACGTCTGTCCTGGAGAGTTTAGCTCCAACCCTGAAAAAAACTCACCTGATTGTTGCCTTAATGATCCTAAAGACATTGATTAGCTGGTTCAGGTGTGTTTGATTAGGGTTGGAACTAAACTCTGCAGGACAGTGGCTCTCCAGGACCAACGTTCCCTAACCCTGATTTAAGTAATAAGAATTAAGAAAATTAGTTTACCTAAATCAGAAGATGGTTGTTGGTGGTTGTTCTCTCCTCGGACTGTATTGCTTTCGCTTTCAGTCACTCTCTAAAGCAGGGATGGGCAACTTTGGTCCTGGAGGGCCACTGTCCTACAGAGTTTTGCTCCAACCCTGCCTGTAACTTTCTAGTAAGACTGAGGACCTCGATTAGCTTGTTCAGGTGTGTTTGATTAGGGTTGAAGCTAAACTCTGTAGGACAGTGGCCCACCAGAACCAAAGTTGCCCATCCCTGGTCTAAAGTGTGTCTTTAACACGTGACAGCAGAAACAGAGCTGAAGTTTGACACGTTCTGCTTCCCGTAGTGACGCTCGCGCAGCCTTTGCTATCTTTATTGCAGTCGATCTGGATTAGATGTAGGCTATAATATCTGTGAATGATTAATGTAGAATACTGCGTGTTGTTAAAGAACGGCGTGTCTGATAATTTATGTTCCACAAATCTGTGTTCAACAAAGAGAGTGAATAAATTTGACTAAGTTTTATTTAGTTTGGCCAATTTCACTGAACATTTGTGTTTTAGAATTACAGTCCTGGCAAAATATTACCAATAATTTTTTCGGTTTTCAATTATTATTATTATTTTTTCTTACAATGTGGCCTCTGATCATACATTTTGTGAATTATGAACATTAAGAACATTAAGAATTAAGACATCTTTAATAGCCTAACACAAAAGAGAAAAGTGTTAATTAGTTCATCTGTGAGGCTGAAGACTTTAATGAACACCAGGTGCATCTTTAGTTCCGCTTCATTCTCTGAAACTAATTCTGCTGCATGAATCAGGACTCAGTGTTCGTCTGGTTAGTGTTGGTGCCCTAGGCCAGATATTAGATCTGCACATGTACAGATAATACAATTCAAATCAATAAGTGCTGCTGTTTACATCCATATGAGTAGGGGTGTAACCCCGGCATCCTGGCCAAATCTGCCCATTGGCCTCTGTCCATCATGGCCTCCTAATCATCCCCATATACTGATTGGCTTCATCACTCTGTCTCCTCTCCACCAGTAAGCTGGTGTGTGGTGGGCGTATTGGCGCAAAATGGCTGCCGTCGCATCATCCAGGTGGATGCTGCACATTGGTGGTGGTTGAGGAGATTCCCCCCTTCTATGTAAAGCGCTTTGAGGTCCCAGATAAAGCGCTATATAAATGTAACGGATTATTATTATTATTATTATATGAGCCATTCAAACTGGTGTCATATCCTCCTGAGACCCAGGGAAAAAAAAGTTTTTTTTTCCCATTTCATCACACTGTTTAGAGCACAATAAACAAATGGTAAAAACATATTTTTGCAAAATAATATTTTATTCATACATTATGTGCCTTCCTAAACACGTCTGACCTGAGCTCTTCCTGTTCGACGAAGAATCTTTGGTCCTTCAGAATCAGGAATCTTTGTCGCAATCCTCTGGTGTGTTATCTCGCGGGCGTCAGGCCAAACAAACGGGTCCTTGCCACCGCGGGCAAGGAAACATGCGCTATCTACTTCCGGGTATTTCTTAAACCGGTCCATTCAATAATTCCTGCCATAGAGAAATGGACAATAAGGCAATGCCGCCCTCTTCACGCGAAGGAACGGCCCTTTCTCCAGCGTCAGGCCGCCGCAGGCCTTAAGTAAGCCGCGCTGCAGATTCAGACCCGGCCAGTCCAGTCCGCGAGTGCTCAGCTCAAAACCTTTTCGTTTTCCGTCCCTGGTTGAACTTCGCATCGCTTCAGTTATTTAATCACGAGCCAGTTATACTACCCCAGATACTCGTTTTTGATCGGGGGATCACTCGTTTTAAATCGTTTCTGTACAAATGATTTGCTGTCATTTACGAGATGCTTCCTCGTGATAAACTCACACGTAAACAGTAGGTCGCACATTACGTGCAGATTGCACACAGAATCACTATTGTTAACACTGTCATGCAATTATCTACAAAAATCGCTTAAAAACTTAGTTATAGCATAAATGTATTTTCTTTAAATTTTTGAAGTAATTTAAACCACAGCTCATTGGTTTTTCTGATTCAAAACGAACAAATCGGCAGAGGATGTGACCCATAGCCATTTTTGAGGGTTCGTTTAATAATCACTACTTTCCCAGTCTAAACTGTTCTAAACGTGAACTGCTGTCTTTGCTCGGCCATTTAAACTTTGGATGTCTGAATCTCTCCTCCTCCGCACGAGAAGACGTACATCGGTCTCCTCTGCTCCCGCAGGAGCTCTATTTTGCTCTATGCCGCAGCAGATGTCTTCTCTCCAGTAAAAATACTGAAATTATATGTTCTACTTTTTCCGAGTTGAACGATTATTTTTCCATCATAGCGGAGCTCGCGCTGTCCTACGGGGGTACCCACTTTTACACGTAGCCTACCTCAAATAATTTTCTGCTAAATGCGCCGGCCCGTTCGTATTTCTCAATGGAAGACAAGTAACAAGTATGTAATAATTCCAACGACGGGAAATGCCCTAGACTACGCTGTCGCTTCCTCCATGTCTGTAACTACTGCGGAGGGGCACACACTAGAGTCGTATGTCCAGTACAGAATCCCATCACCCCGATGTTAACTTTACAAATTATCTGCTGTCGGGTCCCAAACATGGTTTCAAACCCGGCGTAGAACGTCAGTCATAGATTGCCCTAATTGTACCAAACGCGAACTCCTCTCGCTGCTCGGCCACCTAAACTGTGCAAGAACTCATAATTCCGCAAGGCCGGCCCTTTATCGCGCATCTCCTCGCGTCATCCGTTCATGCGCTGGAAGACCAAATTATATTACCTTGTGAGTGCAAAAAATCGAGGTAAGTTTATGGATAACTTTCCTCAACAAGTGGAATGGCTTAACGTTTTTTCTATGATGATTACATCTCTCCCTCTTGATATTAAGCTTTTTACAGCAGAATTATGTTTGGGGCTATTTTACTCCTTCATCATGACTAAGTTTGCGTGTGCATTCGCAGCCTTTTGTTTCTTGCATATGTAAGTTGTAATAGTTTATTTCGTGTAGGCTACGCCTATCTATATCTGATTTATCTCATATTGGATGCATTTGGTTAAGAATTGACGTGATCTTTAGCGCGCGCAGCTCAAGCGACAATGCACGGCTAATAATTACTATTGGGACTGTCATATTACATAACATTACAAAGAGAACAATAAAACATCGTGAATTATTTGGGTTTGCCATGTCTCGTTGTTCCAGGAAGAGCCCGTCCACAACGAGTCATTCTGAATGGCACACATTAGTTCAAGTTCACTCGTGCATTCTCGTCATTGTGCAGATATAATTAGTAATCTTGTTTATTTTGTATATATCTGATTAATATCATATATGCGTTTCTTTGAGTTAAATAACGCGCTAAAGTGCTCAACGTGCGGTTATTCATTCAGCGTGCGCCACAATTCATATTACCACGTCATATTACATAACATGAGAACACTATTTTATTAAATCGTTGTGATTTCATTGAGTGAGTTGCCGTTTTCAGTGCGTTGTTCCAGCAGGTCCACAACAGTCACATTCTGAGTGACAAGCATCTGAGGCAGAGTTGGTGACATATTCATCGTTAAAATTGATTAATTAATTTAATTTATCAATTACATCAAAACATTTTACAATCCTACTAGCCCTTCATTTAGATTAAAAACCATTATCATTAATTTGGTGAGGAACATAGCGTTTTGAGCAGCATTTGCAGACCCTGTCCTGCAGTTGGCCATAAGCCTCTGCAGCAGACATATTGCAGTATTAAGGCGAACGATTAATTGATCGTTAATTTAAACGATTTAAACGACGATCGATCATAGGAATTTGTGAAATTTGACATCCCTAGTTTGGGGGATTTTTACCAATGTCGCTCCCCCATCGTCGTCGATCCCATCGTTGTCGCAGCTTTCTTATGGGGAAAAGAGTGGTCAACTAAAAGCATCCTGGTCCATTGCGACAACGAACCAACCGTTCACTGCATTAACAAAGGTCGTTCTCGCTCACCAGCGTTAATGCCACTCCTCAGACGCCTCATCTGGATTTTCACTTGCGAGCAGTTTATTTAACTGCCAAGCACGTTCCAGGCTCACAAAATCAAATTGCAGACTCTCTCTCGTTTCTCTTTTCAGAAATTCAGGACGCTGGCGCCAGAAGCGGATTCAATTCCAACTCCAGTCCCTCATTATTCTCAGCCGATCCTCCAATAAACCATCCACTAAAACCCCTTCTGGATACCTCTATCGATTCCATCCTCCAAGCAGTCGCACCGAGAGCAATCCAAACATACCACACCGCATGGAAATCTTTTCAAACTTTTCACCTCACTCTCAACCTGCTGCTTCCCGATTTCTCTTTTAGCCGTTACATTAATTTCTCACCTTAAGTAGGTCTCCAAGCCGGGTCCATTAAAAAGCTACCTTAGCAGCATTCAATTTTCCCCATAAATTAGCCTACGGTAAGCCCGCCCCTGCCGTAAACGATTCTCAAACGTCCCTTCTCATTAAAGGAATTCAAAGAGCTCTTCCTACTCGCCCGGATACCAAACAACCCCTTACTATTGATATACTCAAGTGTTTTTCATCACTTCGTCTCGGTTACCATTCCTCCAACACGTCTAAATTCGATTAGAATATCCACCCTACAATTTCAGACTTACAGATCGTAGATAACGAATCATTATCTTTCTTCATTAAAGCAAACGGATAGCGTAAAGAAAGGTCAATTTGTTACATTTTCAATTTGCTAACTCCCATTCAACCGTATCATTCTCTTATAAACTACTTGCAGCATAGACGTTCCATGGTCAAATCCCAACTCGACCCACTCTTCGCTGTCGATTACAATCATCCAGCCACAGGTTCTGGTTCCAAAAAACATCTTAAAGCAGTTCTCATCCATTCTTTTCGCATCGGAGCAGCAACCACAGCTGCACAAAAAGGTCTCTCCCAGCAACAAATTCAAACCCTTGGTCGCTGGTCATCTGAAGCTCTCTATACCCACATCAGATCCAGCCGCTTCCACATCAGAAACGCTCACCAAATACTAACCAATTAATTAGTTAATTCCCACCACCTGTTGCGCTCCATTCATTGTCACTCCTCAAACCACTTCAAAACTATTTCTGGCTCACCGTATTCATGCCCGTTTCAATAAGTATATCTAATATACAGTGTATTTTTAAGATTGCAGGCTCCCCCGTTTCGTACGCAGTGATGGCTCCCCGTTCGTGGGCCGGGGCCCGTCCCCCTCCTGAAGCGCTGATCGAGCCCTCCCGTCCGAATCGCGGTGAGAGTAATCGTTGTTGGACGGCCGCGCTCGCGTCGCTGTGCGGGCTCCCCGTTCGTTGGGTGGCGAGGGGTCTATTTCCGTGTCCCAGCCCCCTTCGAAGCGCTGGTCGAGCTCCCCGACCGAGTTCAGCGGACGCCCTGCGTTCGATCGCTGGCAGGGCTTAAGCCTTGTATATATTTGGCGTGTCCGCAAGAGCGCGAAGGTGCGCGCGGCAAAAATGACGTAATAGCGGTGTGGGCGGTCGTGCGCGTTGGGTGCGCAAGACCCCATTTCACCTGGCGGTGTGCACGGTAGTGATGGCAGTGTGACGCTGAAGCTTCGATACGTGCTTCGAAACCCTGAACTACAAACCTAGAGAACCACTGCTTCAAAGCTTGCTTTGGTGCGAAAAAAATCATGTGAGATATGACGTCCGAAGCAGCAAGTGCTTCATTGCCTGAATTAATCATCTGACTGGTTTGCGGTCCAATCAGGTGATTCACTGGAACGGCGCGTCTCGATTCTGACAGGTGATAGGTTGAAACAGTTTTGAGCGCCTTTTAGTCTTTATAACCACTCTAAACAATGTACAATTTGTAGAGTTGTCATAGTAGGTGTGTTATTGCTGTCGAGTTGTTGGTGTTGCGTTTGTATTGGATCATTATGGAACCAGCCAGGAAGAGAGGTCGTTCTGACATGTGGGAACAGTTCAAATTGATCGCTCCTGATAAGGTGGGTGTTCTGGCTGTTTAACATGTAAAGTAGGAAAAGTAAAGTTTATACAACAGTGACTGTCAGTACAGTAGCCTTCTATAGCTATGGTCTATATTAAGGTAGCATAACAGTAAAATGATGTACATGATTAGTGTAGCCAGTAGCTATCAATAGACTCAAATTGCATTTTTATTTACAAATTGCTTTCTTTACAGGTCCGGTGCTTGGTGTGTTCAACCGAGCTGAAGTATCACGGGAATACTTCCTCCATGATTGTTGGCAGTGCCTGTACACAACCATCATATAATGATAAAAATCCATCCAGTGTTTTTGTTTTAATCTCCTTATATGTTTTCCCCTGCCTCAAATCGAGCCGTTCGAGCCTGTGACGTCAGAGGCTCGCACGCCCCTCCCACGATTGTAGAATGACAGCAGCGTTTCAACACAGACCCGCCCTCGCTCGTGAGTGAGATGTCCATCATAGTTCGTCATTGTTGATACACTGCAGAATGGCGCCTAAGCGATTGTGGTGTTCTGTTCTTGGGTGTAATAAGGAACACAGCAGTAATTTTAAAGTTCCCAAATCCGAACCGCTGAAGACGCAGTGGCTGAGTTTTGTTTATGAAGGGAATATTCCCGACGAGCAACGTGAATGCGCTCATGTTTGCGCAAATCATTTCTCACCAGACTGCTTTTTAAACGAGTGTCAATATAAATCAGGTTTTGCTAAGAGGCTGCTACTGAAAAAGGAATCAGTACCAACTATTCGTGTTCCTGCTGGACCTGCTCCAGAAGAAGTGAGTGTAACGTTTTTTATTAACCTTTAAATCCCTTGCACGCTTCACGATGAATGTGGCTAATGTTTACACTACATTACGGTACATTACGACATGTATTCTATGTAACGTTACGACGTTCTCAATATAATTCATTGACACTTCAGTTCAAAAAGCGGGCATTCCAGGGTTCTCAGGATGCTTAGAACACATCAATGTTATCTGGCAACGAATTCAGTCAGCAAAAAAGGAGAGGAAGGAGCTCCATGTGACATTCCTGGATTTGGCCATTTCATATGGTTCAGTGCCACATGAGCTTCTTTGGGCAGCATTTGATTTTTTCAGAGTACCAATGTCAATAACAAATTTAGTGAAAGCCTATTTTGGAGATTTGCAATTTAGTTTCTCAACTCCAAAATTCAGCACTGCATGGCAATGCTTAGAGGTTGGAATAATGGCAGGATGCACAATTTCTCCACTGGCTTTTACCATGGCAATGGAAGTAATCATTAGGGCATCAAGATGGGTAGTAGGAGGAGAGCGCTTGGCTTCTGGGTTGCGACTACCACCAATCAGAGCATACATGGATGACATGACAACCATGACTACAACAGTAGCCTGCACTAATCGGTTATTGGGGAAGTTAACAGATAATATTGAATGGGCACGAATGCAATTTAAGCCCTCTAAATCAAGGAGCATCTCCATAGTTAAAGGAAAGGTAGTAGATAAAACATTCTTCATTAATGGTGAGGCAATACCAACAGTTTCTGAGAAGCCAGTGAAAAGTCTTGGGAGATGGTACGATGGAGATCTAAAGGACACAGTTCGAGTGGGAGAAGTTAGACGACAAGCAGTGGAAGGGTTGAAGAGCATAAACAGCTGTGCTCTACCAGGCAAACTAAAACTCTGGTGCTTTCAGTTTGGTCTACTGCCGAGGTTGCTGTGGCCACTGACTGTGTACGAGGTTTCTTTGACAACAGTGGATAAGCTGGAAGCGTTAATAAGTTCATACATCAGGAAATGGTTGGGAGTTCCACGCTGCCTCAGCAGAGTGGGACTTTATAGTAAAGGAATATTGCAGCTGCCAGTCTCTGCTTTAACCGAGGAGTTTAAGTGTGCCAAGGTCAGACTGGAAATGACATTAGTAGAGTCACGTGACAAATGTGTAAGGGAGGCAGCCCCTGTGTTAAAAACTGGTAGAAAGTGGTCAGCAAAGAAATCTGTAGTAGAGGCAAAGGCTGACCTTCAAATAGGGGATATCGTGGGACAGGTACAGCATGGAAGAGGGGGTTTTGGGCTCAGTTTAGCTCCTCCTAAATGGCACAAGGCAGGCCCAGCTCAAAGGAGGAAGCTGGTAGTCAACGAGGTGCGAAAGCAGGAGGAGAGGATGAGGAGTATAAAGGCCATTTCCCAGGCCAAGCAGGGAGAGTGGATGAGATGGGAGAGTGTGGAACAACGCAAAATGGGCTGGCAAGACCTTTGGTCAATGGAAGAGAGTAGGATCAGTTTCCTTATTAGGTCAACATATGATGTTCTCCCATCACCGCAGAACCTAAACCTCTGGGTAGGAGAGGATCCCTCTTGTCCTTTGTGTTCATCACCTGCCACATTAAGGCACATTTTGACAGGATGTAAGGTGGCTCTTAGCCAAGGTCGGTTTACTTGGCGCCATGACCAAGTACTGCGATGTTTGGCTTTAGCATTGGAAGGCAAGCGTAGTATGACCAATAAGTTGCCGCATGTTCTAGCAAAACATTACACGCAGAAGACAACATTCCTCCGCCCAGGCGAGCAACCACCAAGAAAAGGTGTTAACACCAATTCTCGGCCAGGACAACTGGAAGCTGCTAGGGACTGGAAGATGCTGGCTGATCTTGATCAACGGCTTATTTTTCCACCTGAGATTACCACCACTAACCTACGACCAGACATTGTTTTGTGGTCTGGATCAGCACGCATTGTTCAACTGATAGAGTTGACAGTGCCATGGGAGGATGCTGTAGATGAGGCATATGAGAGGAAGAAACTGCGGTATGCTCATTTGGCCACTGAAGCAGAACAGCGAGGATGGAGAGTCCAGGTTTATCCAGTGGAAGTGGGTTGTCGAGGTTTTGTGGCACACTCTACAACCCGGTTCCTCAGAGACGTCGGATTCAGCGGCCAAGAGTTGCGTCGCACAGTAAAGAACTTATCTGAAGCAGCAGAAAGGAGCAGCAACTGGCTGTGGTTGAGACGGAAAGATTCTAGCTGGCAAGGTACAGGCCGCCACGCTACGGTTTCGTAGAATTCTTGAAAAACTTGAAGAGTCTGTTGGTTTATTTGTATAGGTTGTATAGTATAGGTTGTATAGTATACTATACAATTTGTATAGGTTGTATAGTATAGAATGACGGGTGGTTGGGCAGATATTGTGTTTTGCGGTAGGTGGTATGCCATACGGAACCGTTGCCACTGTAACTGCTTCAACGCACCAGTGGGGCTCGACAGCCTTAGTCAATCGGGTTGGCGCGTATGGTTGGGTTGCGGAGAGATAGTGAGATTGTGGTTAGGTCTCAGCAGCAGGAGGGATGTAGAGGTCAGTAAGCTGGGCTGAGTTGAGTGGGGGACGGAGGGGGGTGACTCTGGGACGCCAGAGTCACTGTCGAGCCCTCTTGAGGTGTCGTGGGCTAGTCGACGAAACACTGAGGACGGAAGGTGCCCACTTGAAGACCCTAGAGATGTCCCCTACTCGGCTCAATCCAGACGGTTGTCGTGTTGGTCCACTAGGGAGACCACACTGTAGTTGCAGCCGTCGTGTGTGCTGACGCGCCAAGTACACTGCAGCCGTTAACGCCGGACAGAAGGGGAGTCACACCCTCATATGGAAAGAAGCGTAAATTGATGGAGAAGCATAGTTTACTGTAAAGCTACGTCTTAGTGTTGCTTATCTTGGCGAAAGCCGAGTACAAATCAGCATGAAGTTTTAACATCTACTCTCGTGTAATGGAAATCATAATCCCACGTTTATAATGAAAAACGCGTTATAGTTATTGTGTTATTAAAAACTGTGTACGCAGGTGTTACAGTTAACATGCTAACACTAAGTTACACCTGGTTTACTTGTATGAACTAACCTATAACTTACATTAGTAACGTCAAACACATAGCGTTTGTATCTCACAACTCTAACTTTACCCTGCCAGTACAAAAATAGATCAAAGTGACATTGTTAACCAACCATTCAGAAACGTCCTGTTCGAGCCTTAATTGTCGAACTTCTTCTGGGCCGTCATCTTGTTCCGGGTCCGACTCCGGTTTAAATTGATATGGTTGCACAGATGTGCCCTCAGAGGGGAGACTCCAGCTGCCATTCTTTCGCCAAAATACACCATCAACTGTTGTCAAGGCAACACTCCACGTGCGTTGTGTCAAAAACGCCCCGCAGAACAGAGGGGCGGGGTGAGCAAAGCTCATGATCATTTAAAGGCATATGCACTGAAACAGCGTGCTGAAAACAGAGCGGTTTTTGAGCAGGTAAAATGACTGTTTTCTTAAAATACTAATGAGAATTTTTAATCAAAGTATATTACAAAGTTTTCATTTAGACCATAAAGATTCATATTAACTTGTACAAAAATGGCATTATATGACCCCTTTAACATCTCTGCTGCTATGAGGTCACTCATGGAGGAATGGGGTATTGAAGGCAAAGTGACCTCAATTGTGACAGATGCAGGAGCTAATATGGTTGCGTCTGTCAGAAGTTTAAATCTCAGACACGCACTTTGCTTTGCTCATTCCCTAAATTTAGTGGTGAAGAAGAGTCTTGATGCAACTCCTGGCCTAGAAAACCTACGCACAAGGGCACGAAAAGTAGTGACATTCTTTAAAACTAGCACAACGGCAAATGAAAAGCTCAAAGAAGTACAGGAGCAGATGAATCATCCAGTGAAGAAGCTTATTCAGGAGGTGGACACACGCTGGAACAGCACCTTCCTCATGCTACAACGCCTTTATGAAGAAAGACAGTCAGTGGGGGCAGCTCTTGCAACGCTGAAAACAGATGTAAGACCATTGTCTTCAGAGGACTATGAAACAGCTGCTGCATGCCTGCAATTGCTTGCCCCCTTTTACCAGGCAACAGTAGAACTGTCTGAGGAGAAGAGAGTGTCAGGGTCAAAGGTTATCCCAATGACAAAAATGTTAATGCAGTACCTGTATGAAACAATTGGAAAAACAAGCCACAACACAGCTAAATTACTGGGACAGAACTTGGTGACAGCGATGCAAAACAAGTTTGAGACTACGGAGAACCAAACAGCACTGACCCTTTCGACACTGTTGGATCCTAGATTCAAAACCATAGGATTCTACAATCAAGTACAGGCACAGGCATCAGTAAGACGACTAACAGCACAATGCTCACAACTGATAAGATACACACCATCACATGATTCACCTACAGAAGAACAGCCCTCCACATCAGCTCAACCAGCACCTGCAAATGTTGAAAATCCATCATCCACAGGTAAAGTTATAAATAGTTAATTGATGAAATTAAAACCTTTCAGTACTGATAATTATCATCATATTAGTCTTTCAGGTGTTAACCTTTGGGAAACTCTGGACAGAGATGCTTCTGAAGCAAGGAGGGCAAGGAATGCCACAGCAGATGCTACAGTGGAGGTGCAGAGGTATATGACTGATCCACCAGTAGCAAGATCAGAAGACCCACTGGCGTACTGGCGAAACCATCAAAATGTATACCCTCATCTGTTTAATCTTGCAAAAAAATTTTTTATGTTCGCCAGCATCATCTGTTCCTTGTGAGCGAGTGTTTTCCAAGTCTGGAGAGGTTGTGAGCAAAAAAAGAAACCGACTCAGTCCAAAAACTGTTGAAAAAATAATGTACCTCAATAAAAATCTTTGAGTGTTCCCCATCCCAAAAATCACCCCCTGCCATAGTTACACAAGCACACCCAACCTATGCCATATTTTCCCAGCACTCTCTCCTAAATAACACAAAACATGCATTTATCAATTTTTATTTGTAAATAGAACATTATGCTCAGCATTAGCGTGTGCATCAAAGAGTTTTCAAAGGAAATATAGTTAAAAATCCAAGGGTGATCTTAGCAAAGATGCTTCAGAACTAAAGTAGTTTCTCCAATACTGCTCACTGATTAATTTGACTGCAGCCTTGCTTTTCGCCAGGAGAGGTCGCTGCAACTGAAGCTTCGAGTAATGAACCCATTTTCGAACCAATTGGCTCAAGTGGTTCAGTGCTTCACAAAAGCTTCATTTGGCCATCACTAGTGCACGGCACTTTTTGTAACATCGCGCACGGCGCCGCATCCGAAGATGAACGATTTCGAGCCGAATCTGGCCGAACTGGTACATCTGTACCAGCATGTTTATGATCCTTCTATATTGAAAAGATTATAATGTCCGCAACACTGCTACTTACTCCCATATTTTAATCAAAAAAGGCAATGTTTCGACCCTACTGGGTCTTTTTCAGGCAATTGGCAAAACACATTTGATACAGAGTTATATAGGCCTTACAATCTGACCCACCATGTGATTTCAATTAGCTTGATTGGGTCTAAACAAGCCTAATAACCTCACTCATTAATTAATTAAGAGAACACTTGCATGGAAAAAACAATCAACATACACAAGAATCAATTCCATATGCACATAACTTCCTAAAATGTAGTCAGAAACATGCAATTGACTACCAAGAAACAGTGCATACTCACACGTCATATATATATATAAACCCACAACCAAATACATATGCTACATAAATACAAATTATATTATGACATATACATATACACATCTATAATTACCATCTGGCATACTAAGGCTATGTTTACACGGAAACGATCAGAAGAGAAAACGCAAAAGTGGCGTTGCGTTTTCACTTTTTATTCTGCGTTTAGACGAGCGTTATGAAGGGGAAATCTGCGTGCATATGGTGACGCAAAAGTGTGTGAAATTCGATGTAGTGTGCACTCCAGGCGGCTAGGTGGCAACGAAGCACTGCCACACAACAACACCAATATCTGAGAATATTTTGTGCAACTGCTGAAAAGACTCTTGTATGTTTATCAGAGCTGCTGTGGCAACTTGAAGGTCCGACGTATGGAAATAATCCGACATGTTAGTTATTATTTTCCTGTACTGGCGAATGCCTGTGACGTAAACGCGCACGTGATCGAGGGCAGTTTTGCGTTTTTACCGGTTTTTACCCTTTACACGGGAACGCGACGGTGGAGGGTTTTTAAGTTTTCCACTCTGGAGGGTGGTTTCACTTTTTTGCGTTTTTAAGCCATCGTGTAAACGAAAGGCACATCCGATAAAATATTTTTACGTTTTCACTCGGAATCGTTCTCGTGTAAACAGGGCCTAAGAAAAGGCGTTGTAACTTGAGGACGTATCTCATTCTTAAATTAGATTAAGATGAGACTATTACATGTAGCACCACACATGTCATTTATTTAATCAGTTGCCCATGTGGCTTATCATATGTTGGTAAAACAACGAGAGCGCTACGGACCAGAATTAGTGAGCACAGAAGTACCATCAGAAAAGGAGATGAACGCAGTCCTGTTGCCGCTCATTTTAAATTAGCTGGCCACAATGTCAGCGCCCTCAGATACATCGGGGTGGAGCGGGTCAATAAACCGTTTAGAGGAGGAGATCATGGTAAAAGGCTTCTCCAACGGGAAACTTTTTGGATTTACTATTTGAACATAATGTCTCCTTATGGTCTTAATGAAGATTTTGACATAAAACCATTCTTATAATGAGTGGCTTGGTGTCATGTATATGTCATAATATAATTTGTATTTATGTAGCCTATGTATTTGGTTGTGGGTTTATATATATATATGACATGTATATGTGTGAGTATGCACTGTTTCTTGGTAGTCAATTGCATGTTTCTGACTACATTTTAGGAAGTTATGTGCATATGGAATTGATTCTTGTGTATGTTGATTGTTTTTTCCATGCAAGTGTTCTCTTAATTAATTAATGAGTGAGGTTATTAGACTTGTTTAAACCCAATCAAGCTAATTGAAATCACATGATGGGTCAGATTGTAAGGCCTATATAACTCTGTATCAAATGTGTTTTGCCAATTGCCTGAAGAAGACCCAGTAGGGTCGAAACGTTGCCTTTTTTTTATTAAAATATGGGAGTAAGTAGCAGTGTTGCGGACATTATAAACTTTTTGTCCTGCACCTGCCAGAAGGTGGGATGTGCACACAACAACTTGTTTAACATATGATCCTTCTATACACATAGACATTTGCATTGATGGGTGACCATAAAAGCCTCTCATTTTGTGAATAGGAACAGATCTGCATTAAGCACCCAGTTTGCACTTGTCTAAAGTAGGCTAACTGCTTACATTTACAAAATAAGCCTACAATAGCAGAAGTAAGCCCTGCAGATGAAATTAAGGTTTAAACACTCTTCAATAAGGCTTCAGTTGTTTAACTAGTTTACATGCAGTGAAAGTACAATAAACCTACTGCATTTATTACTCTTTTTATATGAATCAGAAATTAATAAACGACTAATAAACGGCAAACTACTTCTTCACTGCTGATTCCTGGTGGTTTAGAGGAGAATTACTCCGAGTCGCCCCGTCGTTTCACAGAATAGCACAACGGCGAGCGCGTCAAGTATAAACGCCTCGTCCGTTTGGAGAGGTGCGCGTGCAGTCAGCGGAGACTCGCGCTCGTGCGGACGCGTCGAGTATAAACAAGGCTTTACCCGTCTGATGCCGCGAGCATCCAAGTTCCCGTCGGATGTTGCGAGAGCCCTCACGGTCGAACGGTCAAGCTCGTTCTTTAGTAAATACCTTCTCATGCCTTTCACTTTTTGGGGGGGTTTAATTCCGCATAATTTTACGAGTGCTGTCCCGAGTTATCTGGCTTTTATGGGGGAGTATTATGGGTTCGGACCGAATTCCAAGCTCAAAGCCCTCCCCCCGGACAGCACGCCAAATACGCATTAAACTTTCTCCCTCTAATTATATGTAAGTGTGAACTAGTGAAATGATGTTTTAGGGGGCTTTCACACTGGCAGTTTAGTTCAGAACGGGGCACGGTTCGCATGAAAAATCGCTAATGTGAATGCCGTCATGGGACCCGGGTGCGCACTGGGGAACCGAACCCGAGACTACCTGGAGGAGGTGGTCTGAGTTCCTGAACCCGAGACTACCTGGAGGAGGTGGTCTGAGTTCCTGAACCCGAGACTACCTGGAGGAGGTGGTCTGAGTTCCTGAACCCGAGATGACCTGGAGGAGGTGGTCTGAGCTCCTGAACCCGAGACTACCTGGAGGAGGTGGTCTGAGTTCCTGAACCAGAGACTACCTGGAGGAGGTGGTCTGAGTTCCTGAACCCGAGATGACCTGGAGGAGGTGGTCTGAGTTCCTGAACCCGAGACTACCTGGAGGAGGTGGTCTGAGTTCCTGAACCAGAGACTACCTGGAGGAGGTGGTCTGAGCTCCTGAACCCGAGACTACCTGGAGGAGGTGGTCTGAGCTCCTGAACCCGAGATGACCTGGAGGAGGTGGTCTGAGTTCCTGAACCCGAGACTACCTGGAGGAGGTGGTCTGAGTTCCTGAACCCGAGACTACCTGGAGGAGGTGGTCTGAGTTCCTGAACCCGAGATGACCTGGAGGAGGTGGTCTGAGCTCCTGAACCCGAGACTACCTGGAGGAGGTGGTCTGAGTTCCTGAACCAGAGACTACCTGGAGGAGGTGGTCTGAGTTCCTGAACCCGAGATGACCTGGAGGAGGTGGTCTGAGTTCCTGAACCCGAGACTACCTGGAGGAGGTGGTCTGAGTTCCTGAACCAGAGACTACCTGGAGGAGGTGGTCTGAGCTCCTGAACCCGAGACTACCTGGAGGAGGTGGTCTGAGCTCCTGAACCCGAGATGACCTGGAGGAGGTGGTCTGAGTTCCTGAACCCGAGACTACCTGGAGGAGGTGGTCTGAGTTCCTGAACCCGAGACTACCTGGAGGAGGTGGTCTGAGTTCCTGAACCCGAGATGACCTGGAGGAGGTGGTCTGAGCTCCTGAACCCGAGACTACCTGGAGGAGGTGGTCTGAGTTCCTGAACCAGAGACTACCTGGAGGAGGTGGTCTGAGCTCCTGAACCCGAGACTACCTGGAGGAGGTGGTCTGAGTTCCTGAACCCGAGACTACCTGGAGGAGGTGGTCTGAGTTCCTGAACCAGAGACTACCTGGAGGAGGTGGTCTGAGTTCCTGAACCAGAGACTACCTGGAGGAGGTGGTCTGAGTTCCTGAACCAGAGACTACCTGGAGGAGGTGGTCTGAGTTCCTGAACCCGAGATGACCTGGAGGAGGTGGTCTGAGTTCCTGAACCCGAGACTACCTGGAGGAGGTGGTCTGAGTTCCTGAACCCGAGATGACCTGGAGGAGGTGGTCTGAGTTCCTGAACCAGAGACTACCTGGAGGAGATGGTCTGAGTTCCCACACCCTAGACTACCTGGAGGAGGTGGTCTGAGTTCGGTTGCTCCCGAACCCTGCCGCGGCTCGCGTAAATGTGCAAGCAACACGGACTCGGGTGCGCACTTGTTCAGGAAGTAAAGTGACCTGCGCATGCGTTTTAGCTGACTGTGATGTATTTAGTTAAATAAAAAACATGTAAGGGATGATAGTGTTGTTGATTTACCTTGGATACACTGAGCCTGCATTGTATTCGCGCATATCGTGTGGAATCAGGGCAACACATTTTGAAATCAACTGTCTCCTCAAAAGAGTCCGTTTGCAAGCAGCAGAAAGCCATCTTATGTGACAAACACTCTCGGTAAACCTGTATTGTTCACTCAGCTGCGCATAATATCACAGAATTAATTAAAAAAATACAATATATTGATCCGTTCTGTTTTCTATCATGCGCCGTGCACGTTTGCGATGACGTAAGATGCACGCAAATGCACCAGGGTTCGATAGAATCAAGTTGAGTGTGAAACCAGACCAACGCTGCGGGGGGCGCCGGGAACAATCGCGTTCGGGCTCGGACCGCAGCAAACCAGCCCAGTGTAAAAGCCACCTTATTTAACAAGGTTCGGGAGGAGCACGCGCAGATAATTAACACGGGTGGAGAGCACTCCGCAATCAACGATGAGAGCTATATATACCCAGCGGTCTCACCTCGTTGCATTGGCAGTTTTGCAGCATCCCTCCACCGCCCCTTTCTCCTAACTTTTTGTCATAAGCACTTACACACCGGGTGAGTATTATGGGTTCGGGCCGAATTCCGAGCTACCCGGACAGCAAGCCAAAATACGCATTAAACTTTCTCCGTCTGATTATATGTAAGTGTGAACTAGTGAAATGCCTGATAAACATGATTTAAGTCCTGATGTCTCTACAGTGGACATGAATGAAATCAATGTCCTGTTCTGTAACAGAAAGTATTTTTTTTTTATTTGAACCCCCTTAACATTTTCCTGAGATGTTGTTTTATGAAATACAATTTGAAAAGTAGTACAATTTAAATTATAATTACAATATATTATCATATTTCCATAAGAGTGCTACATTCGATCACTAAATAATGTCAGACATTTTTAAAGACCAAGGAGAAGTTGTTTTCATGGTGAAACCTCCAGAGTCCAAACATTTGGTATCTCTGAAAAGCCCTGAATGTGCTCTTTACAGGACACCCAGGTTGTGTCATGTACTGTATGGTGTCAGAGAAATTAACTAAAATATAATGTCCACTACAGTAGACTGAAGTCTATTCTTGGGTCCCAGGAGGATATAAAGGCATCTCCCCTTTGACCTCAGGATTTAATAAAAAGATGTGTCATGCAAATACAAGTATAATGCAGATAATATGTAGGATGATATATTTATTGATATAATGCATCTTTCTGTTGTGATTGATAAATTAATAAAGAACATGTTCTTTTTTACAAATAAATAATTTCAGTTTTGAATCAACAATATATCACCATATCCATTTAAATATGAAATTAAATATTCTGTGAATTGTGTGAAGTGGCTTTGCATGTTAATGTGTGTAAGCTCAATGTAAGTGTGAACACAAAAGAGAAAGGTGTTTATTTTGATCATCTGGTACCAGAACACTTTACTGAACACCACTATTACACGCTCCATTGTTCATTAGTGTTTTAGGTCTGTAAGAGGACTAAACAGATACAGTATAATGTCACATAATGTCATGCATGCACATGTTTAACAGTCTTCTAAAACTCCAGCATAACATTACAGGACAACAAACACATTGAAAGTAGAAACTGATTTACTGGCCAGATTGAATGAGAGATTAACACTGAATGTCAGGATTAATGTGCCCAGAATATCTGAACATACTCTACTCGGACTCAGCCGCTCTGGTTGAGTTGGGCAGATCTTTCCACCAGCAGGAAACAGTCATGGTAAAGGTCCAAGAAAGAGACTTTGTGCCTCTTTGAGATGATCACACAAATCACACAAACGACACTTTACTATATATTCACATTGTGGTGAGATCTGGTATTACTCTCACTTTCCTGAATATCCCTGGTATCGCAGTTGCCAAGAGACTTTTTGCTGTCAGGTCAGATTTTTTGGATTAAAAATCCTCAGCTTGCTTATCTATACCAGTAAATCTAGGTATATACACACAATAATAATCAATAGAACCCTTAAATAATTCATGCTTACCCCTCCAGCAGAGTTTCTCGTGGGTCCTGTAGTTGTCCTTAAGTTTGCAATGTAAACTATAATGCCCTTTATATTACTTATAGAACTGTCTTTATAAGCTGAAGTAGAAATAAACAAATACTTGTTTTTAAGAAATTAAAATTTTTTTGAACAAAAGATAAAAGTAGCCTACTGGTTATACAATGATTAAGATTTGTAGCAAAATATCAAAAGGTTACAGATTATAATACTTCAGAATATCCGACTTCAACAGGGCAGTCCTGTGAGTGGAGGATTACAAAGGTTATTTTACATTATTCAAGATTTGAACAAGATTTGGTTATCAATTCCTTATTACCAAGTCATTCAAGTTGAAAAAATACAGCAGAGCAATTTAAGTAACAAAGCAATTCAGTTAATAAACTGAAATTTAGAGAAGAATCTCTAAGGATGCAATCGATGGCAAATCAAAAATGCAACAACTTTAAACTCACATTACAGTCATATTTATACATCACTGAAATACATTGAAAAACATCTTTGGGTTTTTCCATTAGGAACTGAAACCTGTGAGACCTTTCCCTGTCTCGTTCACGGTTGAGTCAGAAGTGGTTTCACGTCCTTCTTGGAGTGTTTGCGACCTTTATGTTTCTCCTTTAGTCCGTGCGTGTGTGTGTGTGTGTGTGTGTGTGTGCGAATGTGTGTATTCGGGAAGTGTGTTTGTAGGTTCAAAATAGCTTCTGAAAGTTACACCCACCGGAACAACATAGAAAACAATTATTTTAAATTGTCATAATATTATACAATATTACTGTTTTTGTTGTTGTTGTTTGTCAAATAAATGCAGCTTTGGTGAGCAGAAGAAACGTCCCGGGTTACGTATGTAACCCTAGTTCCCCGAAGGGACGGACGCTGCGTGTAATCGCAGTGGGAACGCCCCCCAGCGTAGCGCGTCTGAATATATGAATGAAATCAGTCAAAGGAGAGAATGAGCGTACGGCGAGTGACGTCATCGACCAGGAAGCTATAAATATCCCCTGAAAACACAAGCCGCCAGCTTAAAGTTACTGAAGCAAGCGACCCAAGGGGATGCCGAGAGTATGGCAGGACACGCAGCGTCCGTCCCTTCGGGGAACTAGGGTTACATACGTAACCCGGGACGTTCCCCTTCAGGGACTACCGCTGCGTGTAATCGCAGTGGGAACGCAATACCCACATCCCCATACGACCAAATCCCCGTCGTGTGTCATTAGGAGGCACAAACCGACGAGAGAACATGAGCCCCGGGAGTGGAGCTAAGGTCAAGGGAATAAAACCTGACGAAAGTGTGCGGTGAGGACCAGCCTGCCGCATCACAAACGTCCTGAAGAGAAGCTCCTGAAAGAAGAGCTGTAGAGGCAGCCATACTCCTAGTGGAATGAGCCCTTACAGCCAAAGGTGAAGGCTGATGGGCCGAACCATAAGCGAGCGAGATGGCCTCGACCACCCACTTGCTCATCCTTTGCTTAGATGCAGGACAACCTTTCCTGGGTGACCAAAACAAACGAACAGTTGTTCCGATTTCCTCCACAGGGCAGCTCTGTGGACATACACATCTAAAGCCCTAACGGGGCACAGCAAATTAAGTTTCTCCTGGTCTGACGTCATAAAAGCGGAGGACAGAAAGCCTGCAGAACTATAGGTCTATCAAAAGTAGTTGTTACCTTAGGAACATAACCTGGTCTCGGACAGAGAAAGGCCTTAACCATACCAGGAGCCAGTTCCAGGCACGAGGGAGCCACCGAAAGTGCTTGAATATCTCCAATTCTTTTTAGAGATGAGATAGCGAGAAGAAGGATAGTCTTTAGAGTAGAAACTTTCCGAAACTTCCTCGATGGGCTCGAAAGGAGCTAGGGAGAGACCTTCTAAGACGATGGCCAGATCCCAAGCTGGTCCCCTCGTGCGAACTGCAGGCCTCAGCCTCAAGGTGCCACGAAGGAAGCGAGATATAAGTGGGTGTCTCCCGAGGGAACCTCCACTTGAAGGGGTGTGGTAAGCAGCTAAGGCCGCCACATACACCTTCAGTGTGGAGTGGGATAACCCTGTGGAGAGACGGTCCTGCAGGAAATCCAGCACTGTACCAACCGGGCAGTTAACTGGGTCCTGCTGGCGCTCTCCACACCAAGAGGTGAAAGTTTCCACCTCGCGGCATATAACTTCCTCGTGGAGGGAGCTCTGGATTGGAGGATGGTCTCAACGACCTCAGTCGAGAGACCAGAATCTATGAGCTGGCCCCCTCAGAGGCCAAGCCCACAGCCTCCATAGTTCTGGGCGGGGGTGAAGAATCGACCCTACCGCCTGAGAGAGTAGGTCTCTACTGATCGGTATCTCAAGAGGAGAGCCGTCGAGGAGAGACACTAGGTCCGCAAACCATACTCGAGCCGGCCAGAACGGGGCACTTAGCAGAAGACTGAGCCCGTCCCGGCGAACCCTCTCCAGAACTCCCGGGAGCAGAGCAATCGGGGAAAAGCGTACGGACGTGACCTCGGCCACGGATGTACCATCGCATCCAACCCCAGCGGGGCTGGATGGCTGAGAAAGAACCACAGCGGGCAGTGTGATGTTCCTCGAGAAGCAAAATAGGTCTACCTTGGCACGACCAAAATGTTTCCATAGGAGTTCCACCACCTCGGGGTGAAGACTCCATTCCCCGGGCCTCGGCCCCTGCCTCGACAGGATGTCTGCCCCCTGATTCAAATACCCCGGGAGATAAATAGCTCTAAGAGAGAGAATTTTCCCCTGGGACCATAGAAGGATCTGACGTGCCAGCTTGTAAAGCGGGCGAGAACGCAGACCCCCCTGATGGTTGATATAAGAGACCACCGATGTGTTGTCTGTCCGGACAAGAACATGGTGGCCCCTTAGGTCTGGGAGGAAATGTTTCAGGGCCTGAAACACTGCCAACATCTCTAGACAATTTATGTGCCATAGACGGTGATGGTCCCCCCACAGACCCTGAGCTGGGCGACCACTCGTGATCGCCCCCCCAACCCGTGAGAGAGGCATCTGTCGTTAGCATAACACGACGACAAAGAGCCCCCAACACAGGACCTTGGGACAGAAACCAAGGATCTTTCCACATGATCAGGGCGCGATGACCCCGTCGCGAACTCACGATCCTGCGAAGCGGATTTCCCCTCGGGGAGAACCCCTTGGTTCTGAGCCACCACTGTAACGGTCTCATGTGCAAGAGGCCAAAAGGTATCACGTTGGACGCAGCTGCCATGAGACCTAACAGCCTCTGGAACTGTTTTACAGTGAGCGACTGGCCTAGCTTGACCTGTTTTACTGCGGCGAGAATCGAAGCAATACGAGCAGGTGACAATTGTGCCTGCATTGTAGTCGAATCCCACACTACACCGAGAAAAGTGGTTCTCTGTAATGGAGAAAGGACACTCTTCTTGGCATTGAGCCTCAACCCCAAACTCTTGATGTGAGCAAGAACGACATCTCGATGCCGAACCGCCTGTAGTTCTGATTGAGATAGTTAATTTTTCCTCAAGAACATGGTGGTCCCTTTAGGTCTGGGAGGGAGTGTTTAAGAGCCTGAAACATCGCCAACATCTCTAGGCAGTTTATGTGCCACAGACGATGATGGTCCTCCCACGGACCCTGAGCCGGGCGGCCATTCATGATCGCCCCCCCAACCCGTGAGAGAGGCATCTGTCGTTAGCATAACGCGACGACAAGGAGCTTCTAACACAGGGCCTTGGGACAGAAACCAAGGATCTTTCCACATGATCAGGGCGCGATGACACCGTCGCGAACTCACGATCATGCGAAGCGGATTTCCCCTCGGGGAGAATCCCTTGGTTCTGAGCCACCACTGTAACGGTCTCATGTGCAAGAGGCCAAAAGGTATCACGTTGGACGCAGGTGCCATGAGACCTAACAGTCTCTGGAACTGTTTTACAGTGGATGACTGGCCTAGCTTGACCTGATCTACTGTGGCAAGAATCGAAGCAATACGAGCAGGTGACAATCGTGCCTGCATCGTCGTCGAATCCCACACTACACCTAGAAAAGTGGTTCTCTGTAATGGAGAAAGAACACTCTTCTTGGCGTTGAGCCTCAGCCTGATTAAACTAGAATTAACCATTCTATATAATTCAGAATACGGATGCCCTGCAGCCTAACAGGGCTATAGCAGCATCCATACATTTCGTGAATGTTCGGGGTGACAGTGCTAGGCCGAACGGAAGAACCCGATATTGGTACGCTTCGCCCCCGAAAGCGAAACCTCAGAAAGACCTGTTCTCTATAGTATTCAGGACCCACTGAGAAACATTAGGGAGAATTTTCCACTCCGCCAGGAACTCTACTAAGGGAACCAGCCTCTCGAGGCTAGCCTCTGGATGAACATCCCGAGTGACAGACGCAGCGCCCTGTAACACCCTGGCAGGGAACAGCTGGTCTGGGCACCCCACGACCCTCCTCGGAGGGGGCGAGCATCCCTCGGGAAATCGCTCGCCGAGTCTCTCTACGCCCTGTAAAGGCAGGGTTAGTAGAGCAGACCCCTGAGGGCATCGGGAAAGACAGGGCACCGTGTTCTTGTGCAGTGAACTCAAGTCTTTCACGATGGGGACCTCCCTCAGAGTCCTGACGTTCAGCACGTCAGGATTTTTCCGACGCTGCCTTCTTGGCGATAATGACTGTCCTCAGATCAGCCCTATCGCGAGAAGGTCGCGCCGGAGAGCGCCCCGCCTCGTCCCTCCAGTTTCTCTGCGGGGGGGGCACGAGACGCGACACTTCGTTTCTGCTGCGCTCTCTTTGAGGTACTCAGCGACTGGGACTGCCCTCGCTCAGCAGCCCCAGCGACACGCAATTTAAGGGGCATAAAATTCTGAAAAACAGCCGCCTATTCCTTCTCTACCAGGAACCTCTCCGTGACAGAATGAAGAGCGTCACCAAAGAGGCCCATAGGCGAGACTGGAGCATTTAAAGAGTCTTATCTTTTCCCTTCATAGAGATTTGACTCAGCACAAGTGTCTCTCTGTGGCCACCATGGCTGCCATAGACCAGGAGAGTGAAATCAGCAGACTGCCTGAGCTCATTAATCATTTCAACAGAAAATTCCCCCCCTTTACACGCATCTTTAAGCAGGTCAGCCTGGTAAGCCTGCATAATGACCCGCCCCGAGTAAACCTTCCCCACTAACACAGAAGTATTCTTTAGTGGTTTAGAGGGCAGAGCCGGTGCCTTACTTTTTTTATATATATATATATATTTTTTATATAAATATTTTTAGGCGATGACGCTGGAGAGAGATAGCTGCAAGCGTCTCCTCCGCCTTCGGCATCACATAACCAGCAGATTAGCACCAACAATGTTACCATAAGCATTGGAATGATTGTGTACATACTGCTTGAAACCGGTCTAACCCAGGTCTTTGAAACCTCAGCATGAAGATCTGGGAAGAACGGTAAGCACCGGCGAGAAGGTTGAGGTAATGCAGACAGAAAACTATCATCTAGTTTACTTTTACCACTAGACTCCTGTCTATCACCATAAAACCTTCTTCATTTGCAGTATAATGTGACAATTTTTTATTAGTTGAAAAACCCACGACATCCAGCCCCTCAGAACTGGATAATCTTAATTCAACATCATATGTGCCTCCACCCGGGCAGAAGTAACCGCCGCAGCGCGTGCTTCCGGAGCCGGGTGAGAGGCGCTAGATCTCGCCGGAGATAGCTGAGATAGGGCGGAGCCCGTCTCAACGTCGCCAGTGAGATCCATCTGCGAGCCCCAAGACACGCGCCGCCGCTCTGCCTCAACAGAAGCGGGACCCGAGCCTCGGGGAGCTCGCAGCAAACCACTCTCCTCGAAGAGCGATCGCCGCGAGCGCAGAGTTCTCAAGGGAAACGCTCGCAATGCACACAATCGACTCCCTCGAGAGCCGACTGGGCATGCTGCACTCCCAAACAAGCCACACATAGCTATACTGCTCGCTCATATTGGTTTTTTAATATATAATATACATATATAGTGATAAACTCCTGACTAAAACAGACAAACACAATCGAAAGATTCCAGACACACATAGAGCGCTTGCTGAAGAAAAAAAGCTGGCGGCTTGTGTTTTCAGGGGATATTTATAGCTTCCTGGTCGATGACGTCACTCGCCGTACGCTCATTCTCTCCTTTGACTGATTTCATTCATATATTCAGACGCGCTACGCTGGGGGGCGTTCCCACTGCGATTACACGCAGCGGTAGTCCCTGAAGGGGAACTTCTTTGAAAACATTAAAAATCTTACAGATCCAAAACTTTTGATTGGCAGTGTGTGTATAGATATAGAAGTCCTCTACAGAGGATAATAATCATTGGCCAGGCGTCTGAGGGATAGTATTTCAGTAATGCTTATGGAAGACAATTCCCAGTCTCGTCAGGACAGGTCCCTGTCCCTCCATGTTTAAAACACACCACCTCTGGTTCCCATTTAATGAAGCCAAGACATCATGCTTTGTTCCCTTTGGTTCGGGAACTCCTACGTCTCGTCAGAGGAGTTTCCAACGAATTGGGATCACGCTAGGGAGACCAATTGCCTTCGAGTGAATTAAAACGAGCCAATGAATATTGGCATGCAAGATTTGCATTCCGCGACCCGCCTGCCAGTGCGGGTATAAAGCTTGAAGCAAACGCATAAACAAACGCTTTTTGCTTCGGAGCCGACCGGTTGTGTCCTCGGAGTGGATGAGCTTAAGAAAACCTTTTCTTCACGCTCAACAAGTCTGCTGTTCGGAGTCCTCTCTGTGTTGGTGTGACAGCGCTTGCAGTGTCTACGCGAGCTCCCGATTGCCGGCTGTTTGCACGCAAATTTCTAAAAACAAAAGCTGTTTTCACAGCTGGTAAACGGTTGAGTGCACACAGCGGGCTTGCAGTTTCCCCGCTGTGTTGCCGCGTTAGTCCCTGTGTGCTTCAGCACGATAAAGAGAGCGTTTCTCTGAAAGAGCAACACGGGTGAAGATTGCGTCCTTTTCAGGATGACGTTTCACCCGTGTGTTTCTGGATGCGGTCGTTTCCTGTCCTCATTTGACGGCCACGATCACTGTTTCACATGCCTGGGCTTAAGCGTGTTGAGACTGCGTTCGTGGGTGGTTCGTGTTCTCTCATGAGAGCATGACCACGTCGGCGCGTTGTTCGTCTCCCCTTTCTCGTAAAGGCTTGAGCCGTTCAGCGTGCCGTGTGCCGGCGGGCCGCCGGCTGACAGTGCGGGTTGTCACGGCAACCCAGCGCGCGTCATTCGGCGCTCTAGATGCGCGGTCGAGACTCGAGTGCCTCGAACGAGGTGGAGTCCCTTTGCATATTCCTCGATCTAGTTCCTCTTCTGGTGGCCACCAGAAAAGGTCTACTTTGGCTAATAGCATTGGTGATCTGAGGATTACAGTGAGGGTACCCCTCACTCCTCTAGCGCATCAGACATGCTGAAACTGTGTTCGTGGGTGGTTTATGCTCTCTTATGAGAGCATGACCACGTCGGCACGTTGTTCGTCTTTAAAAAGCGTTCAGCGTGCCGTGTGTCATCAAGGTTGATGGCCATGTTCACTGTTTTTGCATGCCTGGCAGCTTTCGGGTGGAATTACTGGTTTTTCTCATGAGGAACCAAGTGTTTCATTCGGGGCTCCAGGGGAGGATCAGATGTCGATCGCTGCATCGGAGAGAGGGCTGTTACTCTCTGGAAATGGTGATGCTGAGTTCCCACTGTAATGGTGTGTGCGCTCATGCTAAATCAGGTTCAGACTTGACAGCCACACTTCCCGGGCTACTCTGGGGGCGCAGTGCAACGCGTATCACCTTGCCCCGCCCCCGTCCCCTGATGTGTGTGAGAAACTTTTTGCAGTATGGAGACATATTGGTGCCAAAAAAAAAAAAAAGTGGTAAGCCAACGTGCCAAAATCTGTGAACGTTTTTCCTCTCTCACTACCCTTGATGGTGGTTTTGCTAATGGCAGACCACCTCTTCCCTGCATGTGATGGCCAGTGTAAGGCCAAAACACGCAGTGCACAAGGGTAGTTCTGAGTCGGGGTTGAGCTGTGCATAGTGACTTACCATGGTTTAAGTCACAGCACTGGCCCTCGGTCAGACGATGTCCACACTGTGGTCCAGAAGCTTCCCAGGGCTAAACCTTGCAGAGGTATGAAACATCGCCAAAGTTTTCTTTCTCGATGCTCCTATTTCACAAGGTTTGCATTTTTTAGGCGACACTGTTGGAGACTGTGCTCAGCGGCTCTCCACAGTTCAGAAGCAGGCTGAGGAAACCAAGAGCTTGACTCGATGTGCTACCGAGTCACTCGTGGTTCTCCTCACTCTGTTTGTCGCCAAGGGTGTCAGTCCCCTGTGGAAAAGCTGTCACAGCCAGCTCTACTGTGACATCTAGCTTTCGCAGGAAAGCGACGCCACCTGTCTCAGCAGCCTGAGACGGGCGACCCAGCTTTGGAGGAAGTTGCTCTGTAGGAGATGGTGTTCTCACCTCTCCCTCCCCTGGGGAGGACCGGGTGGAGTATCTTTGTTTCATCCTGTTCCGCCGCTGGCTTCCTAGTCCAGTGGTCCCCTTTTTTCTATAGAGCAATTTCTTCCAGCAATTTCTTTGCAGTCAGACTGCAGTGAGCAACGCTCCCATAATTTGCTACTCCTTTCCCCCTCTTCCAACTCTCAGATGTCAGTGACGCCGCCACGGCCTCGTCACTCTCGTCTCACCGCTGGGCAAGGAGGCGCGCAAACCTGGACTCGACGCCCCCGGGCCTCGCTCCTCGTTTCCCCTCCTTTTTTCGCCTCGGGACAGCCAGCAGCAGAAGGCCTCCGTGCCTTCCCTGCCGTCTGCCCCCCGGTGGAAGCAGGTGGTGTTGCCTCGCACACCCAGACCTCTCTCTCGGCCGCAGTAATGCCTCCGGAGTCCGGTCCCTGCCTTCCACTTCGCTGCCCCTCCGCGGGTACGCCGGTAGTCCGGGTGGGTTCGTTGGTACAATTTCTCGAAGCATGGCTTACGCTTCAGAGACCGTCCCGCTGGCTCACCCGCACCATCTGGTTCGGCTACGCAATTCAGTTTGCCCGCCGGCCTCCCAGGTACAGGGGCGTCCGCTTCACCCAGGTGTGGTGCGCTGATGGCCCTGTCTTGAGGAAAGAGATCGACGTCCTGCTGGCGAAGGACGCGTTCGAGCCGGTTCCTCCAGCCGAGATGAGGTCTGGGTTCTACAGCCCTTACTTCATTGTACCCAAGAAAGGCGGGGGGTTACGGCCAATCCTGGACCTGCGAGTTTTGAATCGGGCCCTGCACAAGCTCCTGTTCGAGATACTCACGCAGAAGCGCATTTTCGAATGCATCCGTCCCCAGGATTGGTTTGCAGCGATTGACCTGAAGGACGCGTACTTTCATGTCTTGTTCATGTCTCCCTCGTCACAGTCCCTTTCTTCGGGTTGCGTTCGAGGGTCGGGCATTTTAGTACAAAGTCCTACCCTTCGGTCTGGCCCTGTCACCCCGTGTCTTAGTCACGGTGGCGGCCGTTGTTCCCATGAGAGGACAAGGCGTTCGCATTCTCAACCATCTCGACGACTGGCTCATAATGGCTCACTCGCGAGATCTGTTGTGCGAACACAGGGACATGGTGCTCCGGCGCCTCAGCCGCTTGGGTCTTCAGGTCAACCGGGACAAAAGCAACTCTGCCCAATGCAGAGGATCTCCTATCTCGGTATGGAGCTGGACTCGGTCGCTCAGACTGCGCGCCTTACAGAGGAGCGCGTCCAGTCAGTGCTCTACTGCCTCAAGTCCTTTCAAGGCAGGTCAGCGGTCCCACTGAAACAGTTTCAGAGGCTCCTGGAGCATATGGCAGCCGCAGCCGCAGTAACGCCGCTTGGCCTGCTGCATATAAGACCGCTTCTGCGCTGGCTTCACGATCGAGTCCCGAGATGGGCGTGGCAGAGCGACACGTTCCGGGTCAAAATTTCCCTGCACTGTCGCCAAACCTTCAGTCCTTGGTCGGACCCTGCATTTCTACGGGCCGGAGTGCCTTAGTCCAGGTGTCCAGGCATGCTGTGGTTTTCACAGATGCCTCTGCCAACGGATGGGGGGCCACGTACAACGGGCATGCAGTTTCAGGTCTGTGGACGGGGCGTCAACTGCATTGGCACATCAACTGCCTAGAGTTGCAAGCATTACGCTTAGCCTTGTGCCGCCCTAAGGCTGCTGCCACAAGCTCGTACTGGTCCGTACGGACAGCACTGCGACCGTTGCGTACATCAACTGCCAAGGTGGTCTACGCTCCCGTCGTATGTCGCGACTCGCCCGCCATCTCCTCTGGAGTCAGAAGCATCTGAGGTTGCTTCGAGCCATTCACATCCCTGGTGTGCTCTACCGGCAGCCGACGAGCTCTTACGGCAGCCACCTCTTCCGGGAGAGTGGTGACTCCATCCCCAGGTGGTCTAGCTGATATGGGGAATCTTCGGAGCCGCTCAGATAGATCTGTTTGCCTCTCCGGACACGACCCATTGCCAGTGGTTTTATTCTCTGACCGAAGGATCTCTCGGTACAGATGCACTGGCGCACAGCTGGGCCCTGGGCCTTCCCATATGCGTTTCTCCCAGTGAGCCTTCTTGCACAGATTTTGTGCAAGGTCAGGGAGGACGAGGAGCAGGTCCTGCTTATTGCGCCTTTTTAGCCCAACCGGACATGGTTTTCAGAACTCTTGCTCCTCTCGACAGCCCCTCCTTGGCCAATTCCTCTGAGGAAGGACCTCCTTTCTCCGAAACGGGGCACCTTGTGGCACCCGCGTCCAGACCTCTGGAAGACTCCATGTCTGGTCCCTGGAGGGGACGCGGAGGTTCTAGGTGGCCTACCACAGGCTGTGGTAGACACCATCACTTCCGCTAGAGCCCTCTCTACGAGGCGCCTCTATGCGTTGAAGTGGAACCTGTTTGTCGATTGGTGTTCTTCCCGCCGGGAAGACCCCCGAACTTGCCCGGTCAGTGTCGTGCTTTCCTTCCTGCAAGATGGGTTGGAGCGAAGGCTGTCTCCCTCCACACTCAAAGTGTATGTTGCCGCAATAGCCGCTCATCATGATGCAGTAGAAGGTAAGTTATTGGGAAAGCACGACCTGGTCATCAGATTCCTTAAGGGTGCCAGGAGGCTAAATCCGCCTCGTAATCTGCACCCCGTACCCTCTTGGGATTTAACTCTGGTGCTCAGAGCACTCCAGAGGCCCCCATTTGAACCCTTGCCTACAGTTGAGTTAAATATCCTGTCTAAAAATAAGACAGCTCTCCTGTTGGCTTTGGCTTCTTTTAAGAGGGTAGGGGATCTGCAGGCATTTTTGGTCGACGAATCGTGCCTAGAGTTCGGACCGGGCCTCTCTCACGTTGTTTTGAGACCCCGGCTCGGACATGTGCCCAAGGTTCCTACCACTCCCATTGTGGATCAGGTAGTGAACCTGCAAGCGCTGCCCCCGGAGGAGGCAGACCCAGCCCTAGCTTTTCTCTGTCCCGTCCGCTCTGTGCGGGTTTATGTGGACAGAACGCAAAGCTTCAGGACCTCAGATCAGCTCTTTGTTTGTTACGGAGGCCAGCAGAAGGGGAAGGCTGTCTCCAAGCAGAGGTTGGCCCACTGGTTAGTGGTTGCTATCGTCCGGGCTTATGAGTCCCAGGACATGCCTTGCCAACCTAGGTTGACGGCACACTCTACTAGGAGTGTTGCCACCTCCTGGGCTTGGCGCAAGGCGCCTCGCTGACAGACATCTGTAGAGCTGCGGGCTGGGCGACACCTAACACGTTCGCTAGGTTTTATAGCCTCCGTGTTGAACCTGTTTCCTCCCGTGTACTCGCTACGGCCAGTAGCGCGAGGAATTAGGTATGTCGGCTTGCTACGCCATTCCCGCCCCATGGGCCGGATACGTGCGTCTTTTTGCTCCGTTGGTCCCCCAACATACGGTTAACCTCGTGAGTTCCTCCATCACCCCTCCGGCACCAGGCGAGGCGGATCGCCCAGCGCCAGGTCTATTACCTCTCGTAGGAATTGCTTTTAGACTGGGTGGCCTTAACAGTGGTCCCTTTGGCGACCCATTTCTCCACGTTACAGCTACCCTCCGGGTTAGCTCCGTGTCTTCCCCTCGACAGAGTCGTTCTGTCGTCCTTGCTGAGTACGCTCCCCCCTCTCGGGCTGGGACTACCTCAAGGACTGCCGTATGTTTCACTACCCTACGGGTTAGTACATACGTGTATCCCAGTGCCTCCCTTCGGGCGGGCAGGGGCTCCGCAGTGTTCCCTTCTACAGGTTGGGCATGTTCCCCAGTGTTATCCAAAATCCACTGAGCGGGTCTTGCGGAACAGCAGTGTGATTCTTCCTAGCTAGCTCCCGCCATATAAGGTAAGAAACTGCTATGCGGTGAGCTAAGCTGGGCGCTGGAAGGGGTCAGCACCATGGCGTTTTATTAGGGATCCCAATTCGTTGGAAACTCCTCCGACGAGACGTAGGAGTTCCCGAACGAAAGGGAACGTCTCGGTTACGTATGGTAACCCTCGTTCCCTGAGGAGGGAACGGAGACGTCTCGTCCCGTCGCCATGTTTGCTGTACCTTCGCGGAGGACTGAACACAGTTCGGCTCCTCAGCGGAAAACGTTTGTTCATGCGCTTGCTTCCGGCTTTATACCCGCACTGGCAGGCGGGTCGCGGAATGCAAATCTTGCATGCCAATATTCATTGGCTCGTTTTAATTCACTCAAAGGCAATTGGTCTCCCTAGCGTGATCCCAATTCGTTGGAAACTCCTCCGACGAGACGTCTCCGTTCCCTCCTCAGGGAACGAGGGTTACCATATGTAACCGAGACGTTCTCAGCTGTTAAAGATTGAATATTTATCTAAGCATCCATGTTCATGTTTAAATGTAACTGAAAATGTTTATTAGATAATAAAAGGAAACCTTTGGTTTATTATTCAGCTGATAAAGATGGATTAGCATGTTTACCAAGAGATTATATGTTATCTTATATTGTCCTATTACCCTGGAACAACTGAGATTGGGTTATCTCCCAACACTCCCAAATCACTGCAAAATCATAAGGCAATGTCTTATCTGCATGTTAATTCACTGTGTTGGAGCCATTTAAATTAGGATGTTTGAATTGTATTTAATGTAACTTAATTGTTGATTTCAACAATATTTTTTAATGAAAGGAGATTTTTATTTATTTAGTGAGGTAACTATAAGTAGGTGGGCAGATTGGAGTCAGGTTTGTCTGTTTTAAGCACTTCCATCACTGTCCGGTTTGGTTCAGCTACCAAATCAGACATCAGGAGACTACAGCGGACAGTCCGGACTGCGGAGAGGATCATTGGTCCTCAACCCTCCAGGACCTGTACTCTTCCAGAGTGAGGAAGAGAGCAGGTAAAATCCCCACAGACTCCACTCACCCTGGACACCAGCTGTTTGAACTGTTACCGTCAGGACGGAGACTCGAGGCCACAAGAACATCTCGGCACAGGAACAGTTTCTCCCCACAGGCCATTTCCCTTCTGAACAGTTAACACTTGACATATCTCCATAGGTATATGCCTGTAAGTGCAATACTCCCACTGTCTAGTGCAATATTCTCTAACTCAGTTGATATTTATGTTTATATTTATTCATACTACTTAAAATACTGTAAATATGTTCATGATCTGTAAATGTTTATTTTGACTAAACCCAACTGTGACCCTACTTCTATAATATTTTCATTTTTGTATATATATTTTATTCTTAGAATTTTTATTACTATGTTTCTTGTTGTATTGTATTTGTATATGTGCACTGGAAGCTTCCGTACCAAGGAAAATTCCTTGTGTGTGCAAGCACACTTGGCAATAAAGCTCTTTCTGATTCTGATTCTGAAGGTGGAGAGAGCACAGCTTTCGACCACACATTGTTTGATTGACCAACATTAAAAAATGTTATTACTTTTTGGTGGAAATAAATACTTAATAAA